>APFE031529448.1:0-27723 GCA_000404065.3 Pinus taeda | reverse complement strand
TTAAAAAGGTGTTTTTTGCAACATTTTTACCTATTATTAAACAGGTATGAGTAATGTTTGAGTTTTTGTTCAGGATAATGGATTTTTAGGCAAAATCAATCATTTTCAATGAAAAACCATTAGAGTCACCTTTAAGCTCTTTTCTGACTCCTAAAACATGAAACGATTGCCGAGTTTTACTTTTTAAGCTCGTTAAAGTGGAACTAAAAAGATGATCCTCTTATAGCCCTTTTCTGACTGTAAAAACACGAAAAGATTGCTGGGTTTTTGTCATTTCAAATTCAATATTGGTCATAAAACGACGTGTTGTTGATCACTTTTTTACTTTTTTTGGATCAGAGACACTATTTACGAAAAGTACTCCTTGGTTGTAAAAGATCAAGCAGTTCTCTCAAGTATTATTTTATACTTTTTCGAGCTTGGGAGACACAAATTTACGAAAAAGTCAACCCTGGATTCTTCTTAAGTTTTTTCAGACTCTCTAAAAATGAAAAACGCTGAGTTTCTCCTATACTGGACTTGTTAAATTTCGACAACAAAGGACCTGTTCAATTACAAACAGGAACAAACCACTCCTTCTTAGGGTTCAAATTTAAACTAAGTTGGACTCATCCGAAGGGTGAGCTTATAATCAAGCATATGTTATCCTCCTCAAGCTTATAAAAATTAAAGAGGTACTTGCCAGAAATGGTGGGGGAAAAGAGAGAAAAATGAGCCTGTTTGTCATACTTTGTAACCACTCTTGAACACAACACTTTCATTCACCTGGGTTGGGAAATCCTTTGCCTAACAGTTGATCAAACCAAATTGAAAGTCTTCAGCCGGTTTTTGGGTATTAACTTTGGATCAATCGTCACCAAACCATCTATTGTGTCATTATGTGTTCAAGAGGTCAGTGCGAATAAGCCATTCATCTGCAAAAATATCTGTCATTCCATCTTGACCATCCCCGAGTCAGTCCTTGCAACTAAATTTCTTCAAACTTAATCTATGATTTCGTGTTGTGGGCTTCCCTACGACGGATCACTTTCTATCGACTTCAGCTCTTTATCTAGAAAGATGATCTAGAGATTGCCAGTACCTTGGGATCTGCATGCCTCAATGGCAGGTTTCTCGTCTTCGACGATAGGTTGCATCATTGACCTTCGATTGAAGGATTCTGTGACATGTTCGACATCGACACATCTAATCACATCTCATGGATTGTACTGAGTACATTGAGAGCCATTGTCATTATTGGTGGTTTCTCTCACACTTGTTAACAGTTTACATCATCGACTGGTAATCAAGTGGTTTCTACCATGTTCGACTTCGACACATTTATTCACATGAATAGAATCATACTATTTCGAGGAGTAGAAATGAAGACCCTGGATCTAGTTTCCACCATCCAGGCTGCGAGGAATTTTGCATTCATTATGTTGTAGATTATTCATAACAACAGATGGCTGCGTCCATTACTGTGTCTACATGTATCTTATACTTATGATGTCATTACAAGATCGTTCTATATCAGGCAGTAGTTAGTTTTCTAGGTTAGTTTTGATCTGGAGTATGAATGCCTTACCTCAGCGATGATATGATCTCATATATATATTTTGCACTTGAAATGTATTTTTTTACAGGTTCCAACCGGGCTCTCGCAAAGATTTAATCTCGAAATGATAAGATACTTCACTCTTCTTAAATGATAAATGAAATTCCTCATTCTACTACCGACATCTCATTTTTGGGGCACATCTGTTACACAAAAAATATCGTCACCATGATTATTTGCAGTCAGTATGGGTCTATCATCACTTATACTAGCCTCCTAAGCAAGTCTCAAACCTTATCTCTTCATGTCAAGCTTTGCAAATGAGAGAAAGACATTAAAAATCAATATTACTCTGGTTCCGCACTTTCTCCTACTTTTACCTACGAACCCGCACCCTTTGTTCATATTACCTGCATACCTGCATGCTCTGTCTGTAAAGGGGTGGGTGCGTACCCCTGTAAAAGTCAAAAAGGCGCAAGTTTATCCTAAAAAAGCCACTTTTGGGTTAATTCTAGATGTTTCTAGAAGGATTCTGACGTGGATTGTTCGCTCCAAGGTGGTTCATGTATCCCAACAGAGAAGGAGCTAGTCCCTTGATAGGAGGAGCTATCCCTTTGAAGCGGGGCTTTATCCCTTTGAAGGAGGACCTAGTAACTTCCCTCCATTGCACTATAAATTAAGCCATTGGGTCAGTTGCTGGAGAGGTTAGAAGCTGAACATTTTGGGGGTAAATGCTGATGGAATTGGGACTTCCTAGTTAAACTTGAGAGGAGAGATTACATACTTTTTGGTTTCATTGGGAAGTGAGTGAAACTTGTCAAATTAGAGGAGACTTCTTGTTGGACCCTGGGAGGAGCTTGTACAACATCAAGGCACAGGTTATAAAGTTCTTCTTCATTTGAATTAATACAATTAGATTCATTTTCCTCAAAGAATTGTCTTATGAGGTTTGTTTCATAATCTCCTTGATCATTATGATGAATATGCTTTATTATATTGGCTTTTCAGGTGCTATTTAATTTGGTTGCTTGTTTGTGTTTGTAGAATTACACTTCAAGGAAGCTCATTTGGAGCGAGGGAGCGAGGCTTCCACAAACTTGCATTGGACCCAATGTAGGCCTAAAACACTTGTTTTTGTTTGTTTTTAATTGCATATTTAGAGAAAGATAGTTTTTGATTGGCTTGCTTGTCACTAGATATCTGTAGATACTAGGAAGGTCGATCTTGTCTGCAACCGCGACTCATTCCGTGTGACAAGAATGATAAGGATAAACAGTCTCAGATCATAATGATGAAAGACTCAGCATCATGGGCATGTCAGTAAGGGGTAACAGGATGGAAGATGTAGCATAATGGGTAGCATGATGATGAAAGCAGATGAGAGCAACTCAGTCATAAAGGTCCAGCACTATCATGATACAACATGGTGCTACATGGTAAGGTGCAGCAAATGGACAAAATGCAACACTACGATAGGTGAAGTCGTCATCTTGGAGAATCAGCTGAAGTAGAATGTCTTCAACTGCTCTCATCGTTATAGGAGATGATCTATGCTTAGATCTAGATAAGACAAAGTGTTGACTTCTATTGTAAATGTACTATCTCTCTCTCTCTCTCTCTTTCTCTGCTGAACTTTGAAGAACATAAAAGAAGAATTGATCAAGGGTTTCCCCACATTGGTGTTTTTCCCTCGCTAGTGCCACATCTTGTGTCCTCCTATCTTGGCTTGTCTTCTGTGATTTATATTTATGTTCTATCTGCAGTTTACTTTAATGCTAATGTGATTGCTAATCTGAAAACTATATTGGGCTAACTATGAAAATTGAAATAAATTGCTCTAGCATAGAACATACCTAAAATTAACACTCATAAATGTGCAAAGCAGTCCGGGAGGACAGTACTAGGAAGAAATGCTCATTTTTACAAAGGAAGACACAACCTTCCTTCCCCAAATTGCACAAAGTTGTCTCAGTGAAGGCAGAGTCCAAGCCAAGGTTCGCAAGACTCAACAAAGGGTAACTAAAAGAAAATATGATAGTGAATGCATGAAACTGGATTGTACAAATGGTCGTTGATTCAGCGACTTGCTTCACCCACATGCATGTTGGTTACTTTACTAAATATTTCTTTCATCCATGTGATAGTAGTGAGATATCAACGAAAACTAAAACAAAGCTAGGAAAATCTAGTATACATGTAAATGATGGAAAGCTTTCAAAGAAATCGAGCAAACATCACTCACACAAGTGAATGCACAAAAAGCAACAAAAAAGTTGAAAAAGACAAGTTGAGGCTACTTACCGATGAATGGTTGAGCTGGATATGTTGAAGAGTCCTAGATGTGTTGTGGGATGTCATATCTCCAAGATCAATGTGAAAGAATGAGATATGATGTGCCGAATAAGTAAGTTTTGAGCTCATGACGCACATGTCACAAACCTAGGAAAAAGTGACACTTGGGCAAAAGTTTCTAAAACAACTTTGAATGTAACCTCCAACTACTAGAAATAGCTCCCTTAATCATGGGATGCATTTTGTATGTTTCTGTTTTCTATTCCAAGAAAAAACAAGCGATGCATGGAAGTCAAGTTTCCTTGGTCCCATGTGGAACTAGTCAACCTAACTGCTCATGCATGCAGCTGCTCAACTGCTTGAAGGAAATGCACATTTTTGGCTGGTAGATGGGCTGGCCACCTAGGAGACTTGCATAATTTCTAGGAAGAGAAATCAACTGCTACCCATATTTGCACAAATTCTAGGCTGAGTAGCCCTGCTAGGGAAAATTGCGCAATTTTCACTCTGAGTGTTGACTGGAAGAATTGTACAATTCTGGAGCCCAATAGGCTGCGAGACATGATTGCGCAATTTCTAGAGGGAATGGTGGTTTCCCTTCAGAAATGCACAATTTCTTGGGGGAGTTTCTTAGCCTACAACTGGACCAATTCCGAGTGAATAGCCTATGATGGGAATGCATCAAGCTATGGTCACCATGTTGCCTTTGTACAAGGAAAACATTGAAGCTTGTGTACTTGATGAAGCAAGACAAGGTGCTATGAAAGGTTGGTAGGGAGGCTCCAAAACAAAGATAACACAAAATTTTGGAGGGTGGTTGTAGCCTTTACAACAGATGGGGACACACTGGTAGAACTACAACTCTCCAAATGGACCTTATTCGTGAAAAGCAAATCTAACACCTCCGAAAGTATTGTTCAGTTCTTGACTCCTCTTAGTTTCCACACTAGCTTGATTATAAGATGTAGCATCTGCCAAACTCTTGGTTGATTGACACACATTCCAAGCCAAGGAAACACACTTGTTTTGATTTGGGTTGAGGGGTATATAGGTGCACAAGTAGTATAGTTGTCAGAGTCTTAGTTTCATCTCTGGTGCTGCTCCGCTGCCACGAGGCCTGGGCAGTACCATGGCGAAGTCACCTGGGAACACAAGCATGGCTTTGCTACCAGCAAGCATGCTCAGTACCTCAGTGGAGTTACTTGCATTGCCTGTCTCCACAAGAATACTTTCTCTTCTTTCACCTTAATCATTTTTCATTTTTCATTTTTTGACTTTTAATTTTTTTCATTCTTCATTTTTTCAATTGTGCATATCACTTTTACATTTCAGAGGAGGAAGAGGGATCCTAACTTATTAAGAGCAGAAGATGTTGTTCTATCAGAGAAGTATTTATTATATCTTTGACATGCCTATTAAGGTTTTCCCTCTCACCTTACTCTACTTGAATGAGTTGACAAGGGTTAACCCAAAAACAACTGACTAGAGAAGGTGACACTAGTTAGCGCACAAGCATTATGTTTTCACCAATGTTCACTTTGAACAGTACATATTCTCCTTCGATGTACCATGGGCTAAAAGTAACAAGTTATTCATACAAAGGCAAGATGATAGATAACCAGGTAGTGATAATTGTACAAGCCCTCTTGTACTTCACCCAGCTCGTTTCAAGAGTCATACATGGTTTTAAACAAATAAACAACAAGCAAACAAATAAAAAACAAAGCAAAGCAGGAGTAGAAGTGAATGAAATAAAAGCAAGTAAGAAAACAAGAAAGAAAACAAAAAAACAAACAAAGCGAGTAAGCAAGCAAGCATGTAAGAAAACTGACTGAAAGAAAACACTAATCCTACTACTACACCAACAGTGTATGGGCCTGATTACATGAAGTGATATTTCCAATGTAGCCACCGGTGCATTGGTTGACACATGTTGGTGAAGGCTTTGTCCACGAGAAACCCATTTGTGCGGATCAACAAGCAAGAAATATATAATAATGAAGACAACCACACTTCGTGTTTCAAAGTGCCCATAGGACATAAGTGAGTGCAAGAGCATGACGAGAAGTTTGTGGACTTATCATAGTGTCATGTGACACTACGTGCAAATTTGAAGCTTAAGAACACCCTTGATTGTGACATGTAAGAAAATGAAAGAAACAAAGATAACTTCTGTCATGAATGAGTGCTTCCAATGTAAGATTCCTCCAATGCATGAGTGATGGGATTGCGCAGTTTGAGTTGAGGAAGTATGAACTATGTGTGAGATTGATCCTCATGTATACAGATGAGTGATGTGGAGCCTTGGGTGATTGAACAGTTTCCTGATCAGAAGTGAGACTAACCCTAAATGAGCGAGGACTTGACATAACCATCACCTTGGGCTGAAGTGCCTTAATAGTCTTGGTTGTTTCAACTTCATTATCAGATAGATCATCATAAACTGGTGGCTTCGAAAGATAAAGCATGATAGAGTCATGATCGTGATCAAGTATGGAAGTAAATGGATCGCAACTGCTACAATAAAAAAAAATCAATGATTTCATCGGCATCCTCATGATCAAATGAATCAAACAAATGGGTAGATGAAAAGTGAACAAAATCATCCTCTGTGTTTCTGAAAGAGATAGTTGAAGGATCAAGTGGATTTTCAATGAATAACTTATCCTCTCTATTGTTGAATGATGCGCCAACATCCGGTGAGTCATGCGAGTGATAAACAATAGGTGCATTTGTGGATAAAGAAACACATGTGAAATCATGGATGCCAGGTTCATTTAAGATGTTAGGAAAGAAAGGAGGGGGCTTAGATGGAAGGGAGTCATCCTTGGCCAAATGTTTATGCTCAAGCTCCCACTAATTCTCTTCATGAATGACAACGCATGTTGGTTGTGCAACACCAACTCTTTCAGTGGCTTGTTCCTCATTCACAACAAGTGAAGAGTCTAGAATGGAAGAACACAAGACAACATCATCTGGAGGAATAATTGAGTGTGAAGATGGAGGTCATGGAACAAAATGCATATGGGAACTCGAGGGACTCACACTGAACATCGCAGAAAATTTGAGTGAAGCGATGTTGGGAGGCTATGAAGGTTGAACCGGTGTGTGAGCATGATCCTCAACATCACTTGGAAGTGGTGGAGTTGTTGAATGAGGGGATCGCAGACAATCAGTCGAGACAATGATCGCATCCAACTAAGATTGCACAACTCCATTAGTGAAGAATGTTGAGTGAGGCTTGATTTCAAGCTTCTTCTTGGGAAGAGTAGATTTCTTAAGGAAATACTCGAATTGGTCCCAAAGATAAGAAAATTTGATCTAGCTCCTTGGAGCTTGAAACTGCAAATCACAGAAGTGCTTCCAAAAATCAATGATCGATTCATGAAAAGCCTTTCATTGCTATAGCAGTTTTTGGTCAAGATAGACTGGATAAAAATGATAGAAATTGTCTTTAATGAGATCAGAGAAGTTCTTAAGTGAGAGCACGTTGTTAGCCAGTAGGCTGAATAACAACTAGTCTGGGGATTCACAAAGCGTGTATATAAGTAGCAAACTAGCATGTTCATTAGAATACCCATCTTCCTCATGAAGCATGGAAAGAAAGTCATGTAAGTACTCAGGCCATGCCACTTCGCCTTCACCATCATATGTGTAAGTTGACAAGTGATCAAAAAGCTCCCTCGTGATGGTGACATCTTCATGATTCGAAAGCCATCAGGGAGGGAGAAGAGTGCAAGAATCCATGAAAGATATGCGAAGTTTCAAAATCGGATGAGAGGACACATCTTGTCATCTTGCCATCTTTCTAGCACCAACAATGTTGACAGTGTTGCACCCACCAACATTTCAAGAGATCTCCCTAGTAAGAAGTCCCAATTAGACCTTAGGCCGTTTGGTGTAGGAGTCCCAGCAGTGGGTTGTATGATAATGCCTTGACCACGATTTCACAAAGAGGAAAGTAAGATAACTTTGTTGGTATCAAGGATGTGACATCTGTAGTGAGTCAAGGAAGGTGCATGAGAGGTTCTAACACATGTGGGTTGAGATGAGTGCACCCCTTGGAAACTGTAATAGTACTGGGATGGGAAGGGAACACATGAGTGAATATACATCACAAGCTTTAAAGCTAGTTAGCTAACAATCCAAGGTGATGGTTAAACCAATCAACACATTTCAGTAAGATTCATACCTGATTACACAAAATAGTCCATACATGCATGCGTAAGAAAGAAAATACATATGCAATTTAGAGTAAACAAGATAGTTGGAATACAATACAACATATGCATGAAACGTGTTGGCTCTTATTATATAAGGAAGTGTAAGTTCCAGTCATACAATACATCCATGTCCAACCACTAGTTCCAATAGTGGAATGTTACCACCACATCCACCTGCTCCTCAAAAGAGATGTATTGGCTCCGTGGAGTGGAGAAGCCAAGGCACATTAAAATATTGTCCAAGCTCTCTCCAAGTTAGTCTTATTGGAAGCTTGACTGACCAAAAGCCTCTACGATGAGTTATGAGGGACTATTTACAGCAAACGGTGGGGTGACCCTTAACATTCACCTTTTTGATAGTTCACTACCCTCATGAATCTTCACCTACTCTATGATTGTTACATCCAACTATTGACAATCGACTTACACTTGACATGACTTAACATTACAATGCACATCTACCCATGTGAACAAAATGGCTTCATAAAGCCATGCTAGACATCACTCTGACTTAATCAACCATGGAAGTCCAACTCCTCAATATCCTCATGCTGATGAAAAGTAACATATTGATGCCAAGATTAGTAGTCCTTGATGGTGTTTGTGTGCTCTGCGGTGACATTTGCATGAAACCCGACTCTCGCCTCCATAAAATCCGGTTACACTACTCGGGCTCCTCTGTCCAACTCGTCTGAAAGCATGTGCATCATTGTCTTCAATTTGACTAGACCAGAGACATGCTTGTGTATGATGTCTGCATTGATGGGCAAGTATGGGATGGTGGCAATGTGCATCAACCCATCGAAGTACGAGTCAAGCTATAACCAGACTTGCTTCTTTGTATTCACATGGGTGGGAGTCCCAATAGATGAGTTCAAATGTGTGTGCACCAAAACATCCATACTCTTGAATAATCTTGCATGGGAAGCTTGTACACTAGTGATGAATTGCAATAGCTCATCATAGTTCCAGATCTGACTCTGGATATGTGCTTTCAGCTTGACTGCATTGGCCCTCATCATCTTAAGAAAGTGAAGTGGGGATCCCTTGTACTTCATCGTCCATGTTTGCATGTCCTCAACAACAACATGCACATTAATTAAGATACGTACTATTCTAGCATGCCACTGTTGTGATCCATTGAGATGGATGACTACCTCGTGCAGGGTACCAAACTTGGAGTACAATGCTCACATAACTATGTCAAGGGACAATACTTCATCTAATATTTCCTTCTTCAGTTCAGCTCAGGCAGACATTGTCACCAAGCCCCATCCTTGCTTCGCCATCTGTAGCTCCTTTGCCATTCGCTTATTCTCAGCTGTCAAAAAGCAAACACTTGATCTAATGGCTTCGGCATACACTCTGGTTTCATTGAGCAAGGTAGGTTGATGTTGGTGCACATTAGTCATGATCACTCATTCCTCAACTTGCGCAGGAGATGTAAGGTTCTCTGGATTTGACACTATGCGAGACTGCATAACTCTATGATGGGATTGGTCGAACAAGATGTTGTGCATCTCTCCTTCCTACTGATCATGAAGGATCTCAGTGCCTCCTTGGTCATTCGAGACTTGCTCATCATCTAGATGCATTGAAGTGGGTGAGTTCACCTCTTTGTCATGAGGCATGAGGTTGGTGTC
This sequence comes from Pinus taeda, assembly GCA_000404065.3. NCBI lineage: Eukaryota > Viridiplantae > Streptophyta > Pinopsida > Pinales > Pinaceae > Pinus > Pinus taeda. Next base: position 18,028 of record APFE031529448.1, on the reverse strand, counting down.
CTGTTCCAACTGCTACTACTCCATGTTTGCATCCAATTGTTGAAGTGCTTGTTCTATCTCATGAGTGAAGCCTTGCTCCTATGATGATTCACCCTGTTTGCTTGATGCTAGCTTTTCTAATCAATCAACTACTTGTACGGGTGCTACTTCATCTGTTTGCACATGTTGTGCCCACTGTTGTATCTATTGTTGCTACACTTCCCTCTCCTGTTTGCATAGATCTTATTCCTTTTGGAGTTTCTCCCTCCTTTTTATCCTCCTACCTTCTTGCAATTTGCTTCTCATGTTGTTGCCTCTTTACCTCTATAGCCATCGCTACTTTCTCTACAAGTGGGTCTGCTTGAAACTTGCATCTTTGCTCCTCCTCCATGGGATCGACAATCTTCCTCTTCCCTTTATTGCACACTGGTATGCTTGCCTCTATTGACACTGCTACTACTATTGTTGCTAGTGCTCTTCATGATGCTAATTCATGTTTCTTTGCTAACCACTCGACATCAAAGTTGACCTATTGAACTGTAGAAATATCTCCATGGGTCCTCCTCGGCCAAATGAAATGCCCTGTGGATCCAGTTGAACTGAACTCTTGTGTAATGATCCTTAACAATGAAATGCGGGTAGTACGAGTTGTAGCTTCAAAGGTCGAGTGGGTACTTATTCATATAATATACTTCGAAATCTTATTGCTTGATACTCCAGATCTCATATAACCTAATCCACAATGGAAGAGTGGGCCAAGTTGCATTATTTTTCCAGTGCAATCTAGCTGTCAACCCTGCCAAGATGTGATATGCTACTTCTCGCGTGACAAGTACGTCCAAGGAAAACTTTGGTTGAACATGAAAAGGCTTCTCTGCACTAAACATTCGGATGAGAGTGCCAGATGGTGAGGCATACCAATTAACAATTCCCATCAACAATGCCCATCAGTCCCTCCATTGCTTCCTTTGACATGTAAGGTGGATCATGTTTGAATATCATCTTGTAAACTAGGGTGGAAACGTGATCAGATAGCCCTGTGATTACTCCTTTGATGTTGCATTCAGACAATAATATGTGTTGATAGTTGTCTCTACATGTGACCATGCCCACTCCAAGCCTAGGAGCTCCTGTCAGGAAAAGACTGCATGTAAGATCTAGGCAGACATGTAAATCTCTACATGCATACCTCATGGTGACTGTCAAGCCTTCGTCACCTATTTCTTTAGCTGATGAGCCAATATGTCAAACAAATTACAGGGTTTTCTTTCTCTAGCCAATTGGTCCAGTGTGATCACCCAAATCTGTGGGAAGGTTTTGGTGCTTGCTAGGCCATATAGTCGACATGAAAATATGACCAGGTATTGGTACATCTTCCTTAGTATCTTTGTCTTTTAGATCTAGTTGTGTGTCAACCTGAAACGAGCCAGCTCCTTTACCCAGTTCTTGAGAATGTCTCTGGAGTTAGCATCGGTGTTGGGTAAGCTGAAAGGAGTCTTCATGATAGTCATGGGGTTTGATACTTGATACATCTGATCATAATATCATGCCTACAAGGTTGCAAGCTTCGTCCCACTTACACTACTCAAGGTCATTGTCATGAGATCAGTGTGAGAGAGGATTTAGTGTATCATGTTCGCGCGTGGGAAACGAGGCTATCTACATGCAATCTGGTACAAACCAGACTTTTGAATGTTCATTTAAAACTGATGGTATTTGAGGCCTTTCTCAAAAGTTCCTGCAAATATTTCAACGACCTCTTTCCACTTCAGTTTAATGTCCATATCTAGATACAACTTTGTATCTTCATAGATTGGTAGACTAGAGGACACTCGCTCAACTACTGCTCCACCTACATTTCTATCAATGTCCCGTGATCCTGTTCTCTTGGAGGCCATTGATCTGGAACTGATAAGAGGAGTATGAACACCTCAAAGATCTGGAGACAAGCAACATGCATGGAAAGAAATATGTCAGTGAAAACCAAAGCAAATTCAGGGAATCACACCACACATACCTGGGAAACTGATAGGAAAGATTGTGTAATTTCCTCTCGGAGGCTAGGTGACTCGCTGCTAGAATTGTGCAAAAGGAAGTGTGGGTTGTCTAGGAGGTAGGCAAGACTAGTTGTTGGATTTGTGCAATGCACAATCCATACTGGCTACTGGCCGTTCGGATTACGAAATGTGCAATTCCAGGTGGGACTCACTATAGGCTCAGGGACTGCATTGCACAATTTTCTGGGCTAGTAGCCCTTGTCCCTCAGAAATGTGCAAAATAGTTCTAGAGGAAAATCCTGGGTAGAAATGTGCATTTCTAGAGAGGAAGACAGAGCCTTCCTTCATCAGATTACGTAATGTTGTCTGAACGAAGGTAGAGTCTGGTCTGAGGTTGGCTAGACTTGTCGACTCGCAACTGAAAGAAAATATGACAGTGAATGCATGGCGACACTAAATGAAAGTAGAAGTGATTGACGGTGCATTCAAACATGAATGAAAGATTCAGTAAAGAGATCAACATGAATGTGGGTGAAGAAAGTCACCGAATCAGCAACTATTCGTGCAAAACAATTTCATGCATGTGATAACAGTGAGATAGCAATGAAAAATAAATCAGAGTTAGGAAAAGCTAGTATACATGTAAAAGGAAACAAGCATTCAAATAAATCAAGCAAACAACACTCACACAAGAGAATACATAAAAGGTGACAGAAATGATGAAAGACAAGTCGAGGCCACCTACTTGTGAATAGCTAAGCTAGATATGTCAAAGAGTCCTGGATGTGTTGTGGGATGTCAGCACTCCAAGATTGATGTGAAAGAATGAGCTTTGATGCATCAAATAAGTAATTTTTGAGCTGATGACGCGTATGCCACAAATCTAGAAAAAAGCAACACTTGGAGGAAAGTTTCTAAAACATCTTTGTATGTAACCTCCAACTGCTAAAAATATCTCCCTTAATAACGGAATGCATTTTTCATGTTTCCTTTTGCTATTCCAAGAAAAAAGAAGCCATGCATGCAAGTCAAGTTTCCATTTCCTGGGTGGATGTGGTCAACCCAATTGCTCATGCATGCAGCTACTTAACTGCTTGAAGGAAATGTGCATTTTCGGCTGGGAGCTGGGCTAGCTACCTGAGAGATTTACATAATTTCTGGGCAGAACAACTGATTGCTACCTATATTTGCGGAAATTCTAAGTTGAGCAGCCCTGCTGGGGAAAATTGTGCAATTTTGACTGTGAGTGTTGACTGGCACAATTGCGCAATTATGGAGCCCAGTAGGCTACCAAACAAGATTGTGTAATTCCTGGAGGGAAGGCTAGTTGCCCTCCAAAAATGCACAATTTCTTAGGGGAGCTGCTCAGCCTATAGCTGGACCAAGTCCGGGTGAATAGCCTATGATGGGAATGCATCAAGTTGTGATTGATAGGCTTCCTTTATGCAAGAAAGACATTGAAGCTTGTGTACTTGATGAACCAAGACAAGGTGCTGTGAAAGCTTAGTAGGAAGGCTCGAAAATGAAGATAAGGAAATATTTTGGAGGGTGGTTGTAGCCGCTACGACAAAGGTCTAAGCCATAGTAGTGGGGTGTAGCCTGTCGAACAGTGGGGTGATTCCTGAAGTGTAGTGTGGTGCTGCCTACAGTGATCAACTGGCAAATTGAAGATTCACTCATAATTAACTCATTCACATCATAACCAAGAAAGAATTAGTTGAGATTGAAGTTCAAGGATAGTGTACTATTAGTTGTAAAATTATCTAAATTAAACTGATGATGCATGTAGTTAGAGGAAGGCCTATGAAGATTTTACAATTCATAATTGAGGAATTTCCCCTTTAAATAGATGCTAATTCTTGATCAAACAGTGCAAGGAAATAGGAGCTTAGAGGCTTGGAAATTTGACTAAGTATTCGCCAAAGGAGGTTAAGCAGGCAAAGGATAGAAAATACTTATGTAGGTTGAGCTGAAGGTTGAGAAGAACATATTGTATTCATCCAAATTCTTTGACTCATGCGATATACATATAGCAGGTATTTTTAGCTATGGCTTTCCCTAGAAAATTATTTTGTTATGTGTGATTGAATTATTTCTCTGATATGCTTCGTGATTTGGTGATCATTTAATTATTTCCATTGATGAGTAGAGTATATTAAGGTATATTGGTGTAGCATGTTACAATTAGAAGTTTGAATCTACAAGGAATTTCAAAATGGTATCAGAGATGAAATCACTATAGAAGAGGAGATTTCAAGTTTGTCTTTTGTAGGAAAAATTGATTTTTGATTAACATACTTTAGAGCCAGTAGGATGTCGTTCTATAGATTGTGACTCAAAAATTCCCTTGAGGGTAGTTCGGATTATATTTTTTGGAAGGATAGGATGGAGCTAGTGTTGGAAGACAACAATATTAAGGAATTCATAGCCAAAGATATTCCTAATCCAATTGATGCTCAAGATTTGGCAGAGTGGATAAAATTTGTTACAAAGGCAAGAAAGATTATCCTAGAAGGAGTTCAAGGTCATATTGTCCTGAACCTCCATGGTAAGGAGACTCCATATGTGATGTTGAAGGCCTTTAAAAACCTATTTCAAAACAACAATGACCAAAAGAAGCTATCACTAAAAGACAAGCTTAGAAAAATCAAGATGGAGAAGTGTGACAGAATGCCGAAGTAGTTGAATAAGTTCACCCAATGCTAGGAAGTGTCAGCGTTATGATTTTTGAAGATGATCTGGTGAGCCTGGAACTTCTAGGCCTTCTCAAGAGTTAGCAATGTTACCAAGACTTAGTTAAAGGGAGGGAGAAGCTACCAGAGTGGGAGCGTTTGTGGTCTGACTTGGTGCAAGACGATATTTGGCAGAACACCAGAGATGGGACCTCATCCAAAGAAGTGGAAGAGGACTTTGAATTAGTCAACAAAGAAAATTAAGCTAAGGGAAGGTAGTTCCAAGGTGAGGAGGGTGGCGAGAAGAAGGACTTGTTGAACATCAAGTGTTTTCACTGTCACGAGTTAGGGCACTATGCCACAAAATACCGACAATAGAAAGCAAGCAAGGAGTCTGTAGTAGCAAAATCAGGTGAAGCTCTAGCTTGAAAATTCAAATTATATTTCACACTCCTTGCATGCATCAAAAGCACTGTAATGAGAATCATGTGGTGTATCGGCAGTGGTGCCTCATTCCCTGTGATGAGGAATAGAGATCTATTCCATGACTTGGAGGAGAAAGACCTCAAGAATAACATAGGGTTTGGGGATGATGGGAGGTCTAGCGTGACTTGTATCAATACAATTACTTTTCAAAGGGAGTATGACTCCCCACTCAGACTAACATATGTGATGTATGTTCCAGGACTAAAGAAGAATCTTGTTTCTGTTGTTGTATTGTAAGACCATGGCTATGTGATATTTAGCAAAGGAAAGGTTTTCCTTAGGCACATCTCCGTAGGACAGGTGAAACAGATCATTGTGCAAGTCAAGAATATATATGAAATTGAGGTACAAGATGTATGTAAAGCCTTGAGGAGAAAGGAAAAGGTTAGAGACTTGGTGCTTTAGATGGAGCATGAATTCCCTCTTAACATGCAAGCTCAGATCCAGCTTTAGAAGTAGTCTCAGCAAGTTGTTGATAGGCCGCAACTAGAGAAGTAGAGAGGAGATTGAGTGGAGATATCCCATCAAGTAGAGAGCTCTAGTAAGGGGAAATTTCGAGCCAAGTTGGTAGTGTGAGCACATGCAACCATACCTCCAGGTGAGAGGTGGGGCAATGTGAAGCAATAGTCCCAAGAGTGCAGAAATTTGGGCAGGATCCATTGAGGTGATTTTTTGTGTTATTGATCATTACCTTGCTACAGGGGTCCATAGTATTCAGTAGCAGGAGGATCAGTGACAACAATATACTGAGGAGTGTAGAGCATTGTTGAAAGCAGAGTAGAAGGCTTAATAGTAGAGTCAATAGTAGCACATCTTTCCGAGTACATAGTTATAGACATAGCTGATTCAATTTATTTTGTGTGGATACTTTTTTTGGGTTTGAGATGTTGTAGTAGGAACAACAACAGTGACAAGAGTTTCATGCAGAACATTCCATAGGTAATAGATCAAGATAGAGTTGAATTCATTTCCTATTGAGAGTGAGCATTGAAAATAACAACAAGAATGCTAAAAATAGCATCAAGAAAAATCCTAATTTAATTTATCCTTGAATTAAATTGGGAATAAAATTGTAACTCCACATCTCATGAAGACTTGTAATAGTTAACTAATCCAATTTCACTTACTTAGTTTAGTTAATTTCAGTTGAGGGTCTAACTAGACTCATGTAGAGTGTCTCCTAAAATTAGGAGCACTAGTTGAGTTTATTTCAAGTTTTAATTATTTAATTTAGTTTAACTTAGTTAAAATCAATTAAACTAGTTCCAACTGATGGAGGAATTAATGAGAGGTCTAGTAGTGGAGTGTTGCCTATAATAGTGGGGTGCAACCTGTAGTAGTGGGGTGCAACTTGCACTAGTGGGGTGAAGCCTACTAAACAATGGGGTGCTTCCTAAAGTGCAATGTATTGATTCGTGCAATGATCAACCAGTAAACTAAAGATTCACTCATAATTAACTCATGCATGTCATATTAGACAAAGACCTAGTTGAGATTGGAGTTCAGGGAAAATGTACTATCAGTTGTAAAATGATATAAATTAAATTGATGGTGTATGCATTCAAAGGAAGGCCTATGAATATTACGTAATTCATAACTAAGGAATTTATCCATTAAATAGAGGCTAACTCCTCATTAAACAGTGAAAGGAAATAAGATCTTGAAGGCTTGGAAATTTGGCTAAGTATTGGCCAAAGGGAGTTAATCAGGAAGAGGATAGAAAATACTTGTGCAGGCGTTATGAGGACTAATCACAAGTACAGACACAAGTAATCTCCCTAGAATTCAAAGAACCCTAGTGACAAACAAACAATCAAGATAATTCCTTCCATGAATCTATACTTTCTTGAATCATAAGCTAACAAGGTTAGAAAAAGAAATTCATACCTTATTACGACATGCTTGATGAAGATTGCCCTTTGTGCTTCAATACAACTCCTCAATGCTTGAATCCAGACCTACACACATGGAAACAACAAAGGATCAAAAGAACATGCAGTATAAATGGTTCAATAATTCAAACTAATGATCAAGGAGACTAGTAACAAACATCATTGCAATGCAAAAATAGAAATACCACAAACCATTCATGAGATTCATCAATTAATCCATTAAATAATGCAATCAGAAGAAACACTTGTTTGTATTAATTTTAGAAACATAAAAGAGGTAAAAAACTTGTGCCTTTATGTTGTGAAGCTCCTTCCATTTATCCCAATCCTCTCCAAGAATGATAAGCTCTCCAACCTAATTTCTCCAGCATAAACTTATTCTCAACATCTTGCCTCAACTCCCCCACCTATGGCTTGATTAATAGACCAAAACGAAGTAGTTTTGGATCCTTAGTCCAACGATGAGATCCACTAAAAGATGGATGAGGGCTCCTTGAAAAATGGGAATTATCTCCATCAAAAATAAGGTTAGGCTTGAATAAACATGAGTTTGAGGCTTTCTGTTGGAAATGATTCCCACAAGAATGCTTCTAGATCTCACTTTTTATTTTCACTTTTTACGGACTGATGTGTGCACTTTTTAGTGATAGACAAAGTATACATCTGTGCAAGGATCAATGTCAGTAACTGCACATGCAGAGAAACTAGCTAGGAAACTACGCATGCGACTAAAAGTAGGTATATGGACCATGTTTCCCTGAATCTTCACTTTATTCAAGGTATATAAGTTGTTGACTTGCAAGGGAGTTCTTCATGACACTGGGATGGATGGCGATAGACCCAATTTGATGATAATCTATCATGGTGACAAAATTAAGTGTAACAGACTACCCCCTAAAGTGAAAAGTCGGAAAAGTTTAAGGACTGAAGTAATTTATCATATCAAGGATTTGAGTAGAAATCATGGTTGGAAACCTACAATAATAAATCAAGGATTACAATGAAATATAATAATCATCACTGAGGTAGGAATTCCCATACCCATAGTAAAGATAACTCGATGAATTAGTATGGAATTACATCATGTCGAAGTATATATAGGATGGAGGAAACCATCAAACATAAAAATCTCTTTATAATCGTGAATGAAAAACTCCACGCAGCCTAGATAGATGAAACTAGATCCAAGGTCTTGATCTCCATCTCTTGATCCATAGTATGAATATAACCATGCGTGTAGATGTCTTGACGTCAAACATGTCAAAAACCACTTGATTACTGGTCAATGATATGAATTTTTAACAAGTGTGAGAGAAACCACCATTAATGACAATGGCCCTCAAGGTACTCTCAGTACAATCTATAAAGTGTGATAGATGATTTGAGGTCAAACACTCATAGAATCATTCAATCCAAGGCCAATGATGAGAACCTGTCATCGAAGGGGAGAAACCTGTAATTAAGGCATGGAAAGTTCAAGGTATTGAAGGTTTCTAGATCAACCTCCTAGATAAAGAGCTGAAGACGATAGGAAGTGATCTGCCATAGGAGGGCCTATGGCAAAAAACTTAATTTCAAGTTTTGAATAATAGTTTGAAAGGATTGGCTGAGGGATTGTCGATGCAATTGAAGGCTAGAAATTGCAAGGTAATTTGAATTGAGGTTTAGACTTGTCTTGAACATATTGGCAACATGAAAAACTGACTTGACACCATTTGTCTCAAAATATAAAACCTAAACCAACTAAAGACTTTCAATGAGTTATGGTCAAATGAGTAATAAATGGATTTCCCAAACCGAACATGAAAGTGATGGAGTGTCACATTCAAGAGCAACATGCCACGTTTTACAAATACAAAACAAAGGTTATTTCTCAATTTCCCCCACCATTACTGGAAAGTACCTCTTTATTTTTTACAAGCTTGAGGAGGATAACATATGATTTTCATGTAAGGTCATCCTTTAGATGAGTCCTTCGAAGAATTTTTAATGAACCCTAAGAAGGAGTGGTTCAGTCCTGTCATCCTTAACGAGTCCTACACTATTTAATTTTACAAGTCTAGTAAAGGGGTAGCTCAATGTCACTTTCATGTTTAAAGAGTTTGAAATAGACACAAAAAATAAAAATCATTAGTCACTTTTACCGGAAAATTTTAACGATCCCTGAGAAATTAAAGGTTGTTGTTTTTCATTTTTAGGGAGTCAGGAGGAAAACATAAGTAAACTCCAAAATATTACTTTTCATAAATTTAGTCCGTCAAGCCTAAAAAAGGATAAAATAATGCAAGAGAGAACTCTATTGACCATAATTAGTCAACATATAACTTTTTCGTAAATAGTCTGGTTCAGTTCATAAAAGGGGTAAACATATATGGAATGCATGGTTGTTCATTTATTTTTATGAGTTCAAAAAGTCAAGTACTCGAAAATATTTTCATGTTTTGAGAGTCTGAAAAGGGCTTAAAAGAAGACTCTATGGTTTCTCTTTTTTGCAAGTTTTAATGAGTCTGAAAAAAGTAATAAAAATTTACTCATGTCACCGACTTTCAATTTATTTAACTAGGAAACAACGGAAATAAATCAACATTTTCATATGTGTTTTACAAGCATAAAAAGATAGAAAAAGACGCTTGGTATTTTCATGAGTTTAACGAGTCTTGAAAATAATAACCCAAATGGACTTGAGATAGGTTTCATTTTTACAAAATCTTGAAACGTAGGAAAATTTTGCTTGAGGTTGGTTTCACTTTTACACAATCTTGAACCAAAGAAAAACTATGCTCGAGATTGGTTTCATTTTTACACAAGCTTGAAACAAAGAGGAAACTTTGCTTGAGATAAGGTTTCATTCCTCCAGCATACCGATTTCAAGGGTACATGCTCCCCAAACTTTATTTCATTCACCTAATTAGACTACAGGTTACTGATAGTTGAATGTAATGAAGGCTTGTTTATGAGATCATTTGAAAGAATCAACTCAACATTGATGAGATATAGTCAAAGATTCAACTCAAATAGGGGACGATTTGTTTCATTTTTCAATGAGGTTGACATAGTAAAAGAACTATCCTAAAAAAACCTATTTCATTTTTTAATGAGGTTGAGACAGTAAAAGAACCATCCTTATAGGAAATTGGAGCATGGATTCCATTTGGAAGAAATACATGTCAAGGGATTCTTCCCAATCATGGCTTCCAAGAGATCCTCGTCATAAGGACGAATAACTCTCTGGAAGGAATCCATGTGAATATGTTCAATAGGGATAATAAAATCATATTTAAACTCCCCCATTGAAGTTTTGACCACTTCAGTTACTATATCTAAGTCGAAATAAGTTCAGCAAATAGTGAGAGCCTCACTTGCATTGGTAACTAAAAACATGGGACAAATTGCCACATAATTAACCTATGGTAGGGTAGGTAGCATTTGCATATAAGGAACATTCATGGGTGTCGGATGACTGGTATTCAAAGTAAGATAAATGTATGAAAGGTAATCAACCGTCATAATATTTCCACTGTGAGGGAAGGACATCACGCAAAAGAGTGTCAATACGAAAACTTTCATGACATAGACATAGTCTCACCGAAGGAGAAAATTGAAATCCAAGGGACCTTGTACTACCATAAAGTTGATACAAGTAGTCTTACCTTCCAGTGTAATAGGTAACTTAGGAAGGATCCCTAAAGGTTCATTAATGGTTTTGTTTAAAGCTAACGCATTATGTGTGATATGCACAGGCTAAGGGGAACCCAAATATTTTGAAGTGGTTGAGGTTAAAATACTGACACAAGAACCTTCATCCACATTTGTGCAATGGAAATTATTACTATAAGTATTTACAATGATCTGGAAAGGGGTGGAAAAATGAAGACGAGGTTATGCTAGTCCACTCAAATCAAAAGAAATAGCCTCCTTACTTTGATGGGGTTCAAAAACAACAGATGAAAATCCCCCATGTGTAGAAGAATCTAAGATAAAATGAAGAACCTGAGCAGTATGATTTTCACTTTCCAAAGGGAGAGTGGGATTTCAACAAATTCTAGTGCATAGTTTCAAAGAAATTGACCTCCATCAACTTCATCCATTTTTATGTTTTCTCTAGATTCATTCATCCATTGGCCAAACCATTTCTATAGGGAGGTGCATAAGGATGATGGTAGCATGCTCAAAAAATTTGGTTCAATCCATTCTACCGTTTGTGAGACATGGACGAAACAAGGAAAATCTACTATTTCCTGTAGTACAACATGAGTCCTAGTTTACTACAAGAAACATGATGAAAGCTATAGGAAGGTAAAAAAGCTGAAATAAAGTGTGGGAAAGGTTCCTAATGGTGGAATAAGGTATAGGGAAGGTGAACATCACTCATCACCATTCCCAACACTCCAAGAGGGCCATTGTTACACTGAATTTTGTCACCTTGACTATCTGCAGTTTATGTGGCCTCATCAATAGCCACATTGTCCTCTTTGTCAAGCCCCATACCTCTGCTCTTCATGTCAAAACTTCAAAGAGAGAGAAAGTAACTTGAAAACATGTTTATCTCTGGGTACGCAGGTTCTCTCTACCTTGCCTGCGTGTACGCACTCCAAATACACTGTGCCTGCGTACTTGTACGCTCTGTAAGCCAAAGGATGGGTGCGTACCCCTGTAAAGGTCAAAAGGCGCGAGTTTCATCTTTAAAAAGTTACTTGTGGTCACTTCTAAGAGCCTTCTAGAAGAGTGTTTGACGTGTATTGAGCGCCTCCAGATGGTTCATGCATCCCTATGATAGAGGAACTTATCCCATCAAGAGAGGAGCTACCCCATCCAAAAGAGGGAGTATCCCATTTATGTTGGAACTGAATAACCTCCTCTAGAATACTATAAATACAGGCATTGGGGCAGAGGAGGGGAGGTTGAAAGCTGAACATTCTAAAGGGTAAATGCTGCTGGAATTAGGACTTCCATTGTTGACTTGTGAGGAGAGATCACTATCCTTCCTTGTTGCCATATTGGGAGTGGGTGAGCTTGTCAAAGTAGAGGAAATCTCTTGTTGGACCCTGGGAGGAGCTTGCACAACACCAAGGCTCAGGGTGTAATGGTTCCTTTTTTGTTTCTTTAATACAAATAAGTCCATTCTTCTCAATGATTTGTTGTTAATGAATTATTTCATGTACTCCTTGGTCTATGTGATGAATATGCTTTGTTTTATGATGAATATTCAGGTGTTATGTAATCGTTTGCTTTGTTAGTGTATGCAGGTCTGAAAAGTGAAGGAGGAGCTCATCTGGATCAGCAAGGCTGGACTGCTACAACAAGCGTTGGACCTAAGGTAAGATCGAAAACATTTGAATTCTCATAGAATAATGTGTGTTTAGAGAAGGATTGCTCTTGTTTGGTTTGTTTGTCACTAGAGAGTCTTAGACTCCTAGGGAGGTTAGATTTGTACGCAAATATAACTCTTTCCGCATGACACATCTCATCCCACGAAGTGATGTCACTAGCACTGCCACTGGCAATCTGGTCCATCCTCCTTCACCACCACATCTTAGCATCCTTTGTTAGAATCTGAGCAGCTACCTTGACCTTTGTCTCATCATCAGATAGACCCAACCGTTCCAGGTATTGCTCTATGTCCCATAGAAAGTTGCCAAGAGTATTTGCACTCCTTGTACCATCGAACTATTCCAATTCCTTGACTTTCACATGAGGAACTCCTCCACCTGATCCATGCCTCACAGCCTTCTGCAACACCGCGATCTCATCCCTGGCTTGATCAAGAGATTTCTTCAAGTCCATGATCTCTGCAAGACCCTGGTCCCTTGCTTCTTCAACCTCCTTGACCCTTACTTCAAGTTGTGTACACATAAGATCAGTGTACTCCTGTTGAGTTCGGAGTTCATCAAGCTCATCCTTCATCTTCAAAGTTGCTTCTTGCTCTTTTACGACCAAGTCAATATTCTTATTCCAGTAAGCTTCCAAGTCCTCTATCTTCTCCAACACTTTCTCAATAAACCCAAGGGTAGTGTCCTTGGCATCATGACTAGACCTAATCTGAGATTCAGCCATTTCCAATAGCCTTTTCCTTCTTTGCAACCTAGTCTCGACCATACAACATCTTCACCTGCAACCCAAGTCTTTGATGCAACACTTATCAGGAAGTGTTTCACCAACCTCTTTCCTCTTGCAAGTACCTGTTACCACAGTCACTTCTTCACAAGCTTCAACACTTCATCTGCAAGCTTCACCTGCCGTGAACCTACTTTGATACCACCTGTCACGATAGTGCAGTGGGATCAGCACTTCATCGACCCAGTCATCAGCCTGCTCTGATACCACCTGTCACGCCCCCAAGCCTACGATAGTCTTTCAACAGTGCTGGCGAGGTGTGGCACCACTGAACACTTTCTTTTTAACAATACTCGTGCACATGGACTACGCCTATCCACTTACTCCTACTTAGTTTGTGATTCTCAACCAAGTATAATTAATCATCCTTTATATCGGAATACCCATACTTTATTCATTATCAACAGCAATTATAAACGACACAACAATTTCACAGTATAAAGGGGAGGGTAAACTCCCTGAACAATGAGTCCGCCCAACAATATATTAAGAATATCAGTTTACAACATACAAGTATGTCTTGGAAAGACCAAGTCTCATACTTAGCCAATTTTACATCAATACAATCTTCGTGCACCCTTGCACGATGGGCGGGCGCTCACCCGAGCCACCAAGACACCCTCGCCACGTCTCGGCACAACAACACCTCCGCACAATCAACCCGGGCACGTCTTGCCCAACGCGTTCACCTCTCACCAAGAGTGTTTCCACCAAGTGCGACCCAAGGAGAGCGCATGAGCTATGTGCCTAAGCCTCTCCTCAAATCTGTGCACAAGTGCCTCTTCTCCAAGAGCGAAGTGCGTATGAAATGAGCAAAGTGCGTTGGTTGAGTTTTGAGCTCCAACGTTCCAACATATATACACATCTTCGTGTGTGGGCGGGCTGCCCAACCGACCGCCCACACACCCCATACTCGCATCGTTCGGGCACTCTACATAGTCGGCCACACCACCAACGTTGGTCGGCCAACCCTCCACCACAAGCGCTCCTCGCATGGGTATAAACAACGCACAACACTTAGTCGTTCATCACATGCCCGGGCCCGACGAATAAACTGTTCGGATCGCTTTTCAAAATGGATCTCATCTTTTTGGGCGCCGACATTGTCATAAAGAACTGAGCTCAACTACAAATGGAATTTCTTTCACAAATACTCATTAATTAACCGTTATGCCCAACTTCCAATTATTTGATTATTAGTTTCCACTTTTATCTCATTAATTAACCGTATTGGCTAACTTCCAATTTATTTGTTTACTAGATTCCACTTTTATCAGGTGACGACGAAGGATTATTTTATCAATGACTACTAGTATCGTGGTGAGTTATTATTTAAATGACTACTGGTATCGTGATGAGAATAAACTTAAAATTTATGTATAGGCCAGAGAATAAATTATAAAATTACATATTGGGTAGTTTGTGGTCTAAATAAACATCCCACGCTTTCAGTCTCTAATTCAACAATGTACGCCACTGTCGATTTTGACTGGACTTTTCAAATCAAGTGCGACTTTTTCTTATTATATGCATTTTTAAACAATATTCCATTAATGGTACACGTATCATTGTACGAAAAATCTGACCATTTATATCATCCTTCTTGCTTGGGCCTCTAGCATTCACACTCTGTAGCAGATTTTCAATGCTATAGCGGATGATATATGTTCTCTTGCTCTGCTAAATCTAGAAAACATTCATTCCTTCGCAATCACTTCCAGTGTGCCACTTGATTCGTTTCATGCACAGAGCTATTGATATCCATTCCCCCAAGTGGTCAATGGCGTTTGTTAAGATAGCGAAGAACCAGAACAGCAGACAGAGTTCAGATGGCAAGAAGAATGAGAATACTGTTCCGAAGGGATTGGTGCCTGTGTGTGTAGGGAAGGATATTGTTATAAGATTTGTGATACATGCCAGCGTTCTCAACCATTCCTTATTTGCAGAGCTGCTGGAGGCTTCTGTAGAGGAATTCAGATATAATTACAAGGGAGCTCTCAGGATTCCCTGTGATGTATTCTTTTTTGATAGGATCCTCGAGCTCATTAACAGCAGACATCCAACGTTATCAATCTGTCATGAATGATTTTGATAATCTCTTGTTTTTTAAATGAATGTATCGAAAATCCATTAATGGATGCATAGTTTATCTCCGTATATTTGATAATGAATGGATAGTTTATTGATGGCCGAACTGGAACTCAAACTCTTTTTCTCCACGGTTTAGATTGTATATTGTTTTGTTTGTTTTATTAAGAACGATAACCTGTGTGGGAAAAATTTCTCCATTTAAAGAAAATGTGAGTCTTTCCTCCATAGAAAATTAGCAGCTGACTACTAGCTAGTGGTCCTATTTGACGCCTGTGTTAAACAGTCAAAACCAGGGAAAGTCTCAAGAACTAGTTATGTTGTTTTCTTCAAAATGATGCTTCAATTAATAAGATATACTAGCATTTTACAAATATATAGTCTCATTTTCTGAATGTGCATATGCTCTGATTTGGAATTGATATTTTAGCTTTGTGGGCACATGGAAGGGAATATTGTGGGCCGGTGAGGAGTGGGATAGGAGAAACTCTGCAACAAATTTTTGAATTGTCTCATGACACAAGCTTCTATCAAGCTCCCACAAAATCTCTATGCTGGGTGTCTAGAATGTTCTGAAGGCAACATTTCATTGGCATGAATTAGCTCAAAAAATAATACCTTATAGGGCAGTGGCAGAATGATAAAAAATGGTAAAAGAGAGATTTGACCCTCCCTCTAAGCAACATCTACATAAAATCCCCAAATGGTATGAAATGGTAACAAGCTGCAATCATCTACAAGCTTATCACCAAGAAATTTATTGTTTTTTATAATTAGCATTCCCTAGGCACCTGTTGACCTCATTCCCACGACCAACATTTGATATTTTAGTGCTTATATATTTGATAATTTTTAAGATGGACTAATTTTTCATACATGGTTGGAATGTTGGGTTTGATGTAACGCTCTAAGACAAGAGGTTCGATCTAGTAGCTAAAAGCACCTTTATTTTCACAAACTTATACCCACATACCATTGTTAATGGAGTTTGCAATGCTAGAATCGTGCAATCCAGTGATAGAACCTTCATCTGTTGTAGGATGAGAGAAAGAAGGCACAATAACATTATTTGTAGTTGTAGTGTAGGATATATTCGCATCAAATCCTATCACTTTGTTGAGATATCTGTGGTTGAAGTGTTGGATATCTCTTCAATGATTTCTCAACTAATCCTCTCAATTTAGGACTCAATTGCGACATATCTCCTTCTACAAATGAAAAAGACACAAAAAAACCTTACATGTTGCTTAGCCTAGATGCATCGTGAAGAGATTTGGTACTAGGAAGAGATCAAACTATAGTAATCAGTGGATGATAGAAAGAGATATCATTGGGCACCAACATACATTACTCGCCACCATCTGCTCATCATAAGACCAATTTACTTCTCAATCTGCAAAATTGACCTCTACCCACTTACTCCCGACCCTCACACATCTTACCCTTATACTTTGATGATTTCCCTTGATTAATATCCATATGGAAAATCATTATACCTTTTTTCCATGTCCTCGATCTCTACGCACCTGATCCCTACACACTTTATCTAAATGTGTTTTCTCTCTATTTCCCTCAAACACATGACAACTTGTACCCTAATCTATCTTGTTACCCTACTCCAAATCCCATCCCGCACAAAGGTTAAAATCCCCTTTCCCCTTCTTACCTCATTTGTCCATTGTCGTCTAAGCCACAAGGAAGTAACATAACGGATATGCATAAATGGAAAAAGGGCATTCAATGACGGGATTTTTCAATGGCTTAGAATACCTTACCAGGATTTGTCTTGTGGAGTTGTCCACACAAAACCCTTGCATGGTGCTCAACCTGGATGCATCTAGAGGAGATAACTTGTATCTTGGTCTATCTCCTTACCCTAATCCGAAGCCCATCCCTCACAAAGGCTAGAAGCCCTTCCCCTCTTATCTCCTTTATCCATTGTCATTTAAGCCACAAGGAAGCAACATAAATGATAGGCATAGGTAGAAAACAGGCATTCAATTTAATCTTTCAAGGGCTTAGAATACCTTACCATGATTTGTCCTCTGAAGTTGTCCATACAAAATCATTGCATGTTGCTCAACCTAGATGTACTAAGAAGAGATTCAGGACTTTATTTCAGCATATCTCCTTGTTGTAGCAGCTACAACCATCCTCCAAAATTTTGCCTTAGCTTCGTTTTGGAGCCTTCCTACCAACCTTTCACAGCAGCATGTCTTTCCTTGTCAAGTACACAAGCTTCAATGATTTTCTAGTAGAATGACAACTTGTCCCTGAGAGCTTGTTGCATCCACCTCACAAGTTGTTTATCTAGACTTGGTCTAGCTGCAGGCTGAGTAGCTCCCTCAATAAATTGAGCAATTCTGTCTCGTAACTTGCTAGGCTCCATAATTGCTTAAATCTACTTGTCACTGTTCATTGAGAAAATTGTTCAATGCCTACGAGCAGGACTGCTCAGTCCAAAATTGCTTCTTTTCCCAAAAATTGCACAATCCCTCTCGGCAACCAGCCCAACACCCTCCGAGAAATGCACATATTTTCCCCTCAACTGAGCAGGCTATTGGTTAGGTTGATTGGTTCCCTCTGGGACCGAGCAACACTGATTTGCATGCATGGACTGCTTCTCCCAAGGGAGCATGCAAAGGCTGTTGGCATTATGATGCATGTGTTGTACTTGATGGCAACCCTCTCATAGAAGATCATCTCACTTATATACATTCAAAAGATATATCAGATGTGATAGAATGCATGGGTTACCGAACAGCAAAAAGGGATCAGATGACAGTTCACAAGTAAGCTT
>APFE031529444.1:57905-74479 GCA_000404065.3 Pinus taeda | reverse complement strand
TTTTTTCATAATATTTAAAAAATCAATTATTTATTATAAAAATTACTATTCAAAATTTTCTCAAATTATTTCTTTCTTTATAATCTCAGCGTTTTAACATCTTTAATACAACACCGAAATTTAAAACTAGAATTTTTCTCAATCAGATAACCTTTCCATTTCCTTGAGTCATATTCAAAAGATAATATTAAAAAAATAACCTTTAGGTATTTCGTTTTCTCAACTTTTTAAACTCTTTAAAACCAAACTGAAATTTACAACTCAGAAATTTTCTAAATCTTGCAATCTTTCCATTTCTTGCCTCCGATCTGGCAGCTATCTATTTTGTACTATTTTATATAACACTTACTATTCTCAAACATACAAATTAATAAATCCTTGTGATAAACTAAAAACCATAAATCTATGTAAACCCAATCTAAACGACGCTACACGAACCGAATCGAATTTTCATCGAATTATTCGATGTACGAATAGAATTCCCGAATTTATGTATTTTTTTCTCTGATATGGACGAATTTGGTAGCTATGGTTGCAAATGAATGTTAATAACTGATAATCCAAAGTTGCAGCCTTTTTTATTCCAGTAAAACAAAGGTCTGGGAAATAGCAAGCACACCAAATGGGCTGTGAGTCAGATTCTGTAATGGTGAGTATAGTTTAAGAAGTTAGATTCTATATTTCAATTTTTTTTGTAAATATAGTGTTTGAATTATGTTTTTATGATAGAAATAAATTCGGCACCACTAAAAAAGTCTAAAACACTTATAATTTTAAAGTTTAACAACTATAATTTAAATTTACAAAAATCTTTGATAAATTTTCTTAAAATATAACCAAAATTTTCATAAATTTCAAAACAAAAAAAATTTCATTAAACTACTCAAATAATTTAATGCTATTTCCCAGTACTACATTTCAAATTCAATATAGCTTATGTTCGAAATAAGCATTCGTTACCCTATTACCCTATATGCCTTACAAATTCAGCCATATTTGCATATTATGTACGTTCAAATTTAGCTATATTGGGATATGCACAGTTTTAATTTCTTATCAGATGTAATATGCTTTTGTCTTATGTTCGAAATAAGCATGCGTTACTCTGTATACTTTACAAATTTAGCCATATTTGCATATTATGTGCGTTCAAATTTAGCTATATTGGGATATGCACAGTTTTAATTTCTGTAATTTGATTTTTGTTTTTGAAATTTAGTATTATGTTTTTTTGGTTGAAATCATTTTTTATAACCTAAATTATACAAATTTTATATAATTTTTATAAATTTAAACATAAAATTATTACTATATATATATATATAAAATAATACCAAAATAATTAATATAATTATTTAATATTAATTTATATTTTCTAACCTATGAAATTATATATATATATAATATAACATAAAAAATTAAATATAATTTTATAATATTAATATTTAATTTTCTAACCTTAAAACTATTAATTAAAATATTATTAAAACTCTTAAGATGCTTTCCCCTCCTTTGAGATTCTTAGTTTAAATTATTTTAAAAAATATCTATTATATAGATTTTATTAACTTATAATAAGATTTCTTTCCACCGCTTTAAATTCTTTTATTGAATTTGTTTACCTATTATTATAGAATTTTATCTTTAAATTCTTTATTGAATTATTACTATTATATAGAATTTATTTTAATTTCGCTTTATTATAAAGTTAATATTTTATTTAAAATTATTAAATCTATTATTTAAAAGTTAAGGATTTTTTATAAATTTAATTTGGTTTATTAAAAATAATTTTAAAAACATATTATAAGCTAAAGTTATGATCATTAAATTAAAAAAAATCACTTAAAATTGTTTCGTCTATGATAACTATTGCCTTGACCACCATTTTCTTATAAATATTTGGGTACTAAGTTTCCTCATGAGCTCAATTCGAATTATAGCATCAAGAAAATAATTATTGGAGGCTGGAAAGTTTATTATGAGCTTGAAAATAATTGTAAATTAGTCCATCTTTACATTTGGAGTAAAGAAAGTTCCTCTTTGAGACTCTCATCACCCTCGTTATCTTATACAAATGTGAAGTTTGGGGTGCAGTATATCTAGGGAATCGTGGAGAAAGATTGAGATGATCTAGAAGAAATTCATAACCTATAACCTCAAGATCAAGGGAAATACCCCTATCATATCCTCTTGATAAAAGTTGGCATGTCCCCCATTGAAAGTACGGCCATGTTTAGATATGTGATGTATAAGAAGAAGCTTCACAATATGGAATCCAAGAGGATCCCAAAAATTGCTTCTAACTTTAGTCAAAACCCCCACCTGCGCCTTAAGTGCGGGTGGCATCATGATGCTCAATCTTGGCTCAACCTTTGGGGGGTTAAGGAGGAGATCATCATGGGAAGCAAAGAAACTATCAAAGATACTATTACCTCCAATTTTAAGGACAATATGTGGGAGGGTGAAAGGAAGCTAAGATACTATAAGGAGGTGATCAACCCCACCCTTGATAACCAAAATTATCTCTCTATACTATAAGGAGGTGATCAACCCCACCCTTGATAACCAAAATTATCTCTCTATGTTGACTAACACTAAGAAAAAAATGAACATCACTAGGATTAGAACTAACTCTCATGAGCTTCGGAGTGAGACCGTGATCCGGATTTAAATAGGAACACAACAAATTACAGAGATAACCATAAACACAGAGATGCAGTGGAAATAATACTTCATTTCATTAATGTAAAATACTAAAATATGCTTACAAACAAAAATGGAAATAAACCATTGAGGGCGATGGTAGCTTATCTCGAAGAAGAGATGTGGCAGCTACATGCCTCTGAACTACCTTACAATGAGGCTCAAGGGCCTTTTTATTATTGAACAATAAGAGCAAACCCTAAACAACCAAAACCCTAACTCAAGGAGATGTAAACAAGAGTTTATGGGCCTTGTTGGGGTGATTTCGACAGCCAACTTCCCGGGGTCGTGATTTGGTCATATTATCTTCGTTTGACACACATGATACCTCGTTGGAAAGATCTCTCCGAGGATTATGACAAAAAAGATGATTTTAAATATAAAATTGTTGTCAGTAGATTTCCAAAAAACGCCGTTTGGGGCCTCAAAACGGCTCTGAAAGTTTAGAACCCGAAAAACTGCTAAAAATAGTAAATTGCTTCAATTAAGGAAACCGAAAAACTGAAAGAATCAATGGTGGGGGTCCAAGTGGAATTAGCGGGTGGATACTAATATCCACCTGGATCATTCCTCCCCCCTTAGGAAGCAATGGTACCTATTTCGTTGAGTTCCTCCATGAAATGAGGAAACTTCTGTTGAACTTGGTCCCTGGTGAGCCACTTGCCCTAGTGAAGAAGTTGGCCTACTTTGACAACTCGATACAGTTGGATATTCTGCTGGCAAGTGTGCTTGATCTGTGTGTCCATGATTTGATCAGGTGCAGCTTGTTCCATGCAATCTCGATTTAACTTTGTGGGTGTGAGCTGTTCTGCAATGTCAGATGTGTCTAGTAATGGTGGAAAGTATGGCCGAAGGTAGTCCACATTGAACACTAGGTGCAGGCAAAGGAATGGTAGAATGTTGAGCTCAAATGCATTGTCTCCCATAGCCTTGGTAATGGTGTAAGGACCATATTAGAGTGGTATGAGTTTCCAATAAGCTCCCGTAAGGTGTTCCTTTTACAAATGCAACCAGACTTTGTCACCCACCAGAAACTTGTGTGGCACTCGATGTTGATCATGCCACTGCTTGTAGTTGACATTTGATTTCTCCATAATGTCATGGACCTGCTGGCGAATATGCTGGATGTGCTCAATGAAGTTGTTTGCCTTATTTGTTTTGGACTGGACATGAGCCGAATTTGCATGAGTAGCTGCAAATGGCATGGCCACATCAATGGCACATAGTGGTTGGAATCCCAAGCCCACCTGAAAAGGGTTATGGCCAGTCGAGCTGTGGAGAGCTTGGTTGTAGTTGTGCTAAACATCGAAGAGGCTCTCATCCCATGTGCATGGATTCTTTGAGTTGTACATGTGCAGAATGTGCACAATCATCCTATTGACAACCTTTTTCTGGCCATCAGTTTGAGGATGGAAGGTTGTGGACTTAGTGAGTTTGGTGTCCAGCATCGACCAGAGACTGGACCAAAATGTATTGAGGAACCTGCTGTCCCGATATGATATGATAGACTGTGGGATCCAAAAGTGTACCCACACTCATTCAAAGAAGATTTTAGCAGTGGTTTCAGCTATGATATTCTTCTTGCAGGCCTCCATAATGGCCATCTTTAAGAACCTATCGACGACCATAAAAACATAGTCGTTTCCATGCTTATTGGAAGGAATGTCTGACATGTAATCCATGGAGATGGATTCCCAAGGTCAACTAGGGGTAGGCAGTCGGGTATAAAGGCCTTGCTTCTTGATGGTCGGTTTGGCAAGGGCGCATGCAGTGCATGATTTGATGTACTTCCTGACATCCTGTCGAAGATTCAGCCAATAGAAATACTTTTGCAGTACTGCCACTGTTTTCTCGACCCCAAAATGTCCAACAACCCGACTATAGTGTGCTTTCCAAATCATCTTGGCATGCTCGCTTGAAGGAACACAAAGGTGACCTAGGTGGCATAACAGGGCATCCTGGACGTGAAAATTTGGAACATGTTGACTCTCCAAGAGTGTATGGTATGTGTGGTCAAATATTGGGTGGATTTTGTAGAGAATTGGTCAATTAGAAGTCTCGTGGTCACAAGAGTTGAGCACGGTGGTTAACGCCATGATCAATGATTAACTAAGGCAATCTGCAACATTAATTGGTGATGTCCTTCTTATACTTGATATTCAAATGGAACTGTTGCAGGTATGTGGACCATCTATGATGGCAAACATTATGAAATTTTCCTTGGGTCTCTATGAACTGTAGGGATCGGTGGTCTATGTGGATGACCATTTCCTTCCCTAAAATGTAATGCTTCCATTCTCGGCAGGCCTGCACAATGGAATACGTCTCTTTTTCATAAGTGGGATACTTCCAAACTATGTCTGAAAGTGTCTCACTGTGATATGCCACTGGATGCTCGTGTTGAGTAAGGACTACCCTAATAGCATAGTCAGATGCATCTGTCTCGACCTCAATTGGTTTTTGTAAGTCTAGTAATGCGAGCACTAGTGTCGAGAAAGGTGATCTTTCAACTTTATGAATGCCTTCTGTTGAGATTCAGACCAAAATAATTTTTCTTTCTCTCCTCCCTTAGTGACTTGACCTAAGGGCCAAGTGATATGAGAAAATCCCAACACGAACTTGTGGTAGATGTTGGCAAGACCTAGAAAGTTGCGGAGCTCTATCAGAGTGGTTAGAGATGGCCAATACCAAATGACATGGATCTTAGCTAGATCCACATGCATCTCTTGTTCTTCAATAATGTATCTCAGATACTAAACCTTGGTCATGCCAAAAGTGCATTTCTCTGTCAAGGGCTTGATGTTGTATGGAAGGTGACACTGTTGGCTCAAGCGAAGATCTCGTCCTTGGTGAAGCCACCCGATGGTGTACGGTTGTAGATGTGTTGTGGTCGGTAAGCCTAGCCGCTTCACGACCTCTGTCGAAATGAGGTTATTTTGGCTCCTACTATTGACAACGAACTGTAGTAGGGAGCCCTTTACCCACATCTCGGAGTGGAAGAGACGCTCCTCCTCCTTTGGAAATGAGCCTGTACTTTAATCCTTCTACTTATAGTAGGTTTCCCACCAGTCCTTGATGTGGGGGGCTGCTTTGAGAAGAGCGAAAATAATCTTTTCCCACTGGAAAAATCATGAACATAAAAATAACCCTCTAGCAGATTTAACAATTTATCGACGGCATTTGTGTCTATCTGATCCTCGAATATGGGGATTTCAAAATTAACTTGTACCTTAAATGGTGTGGCATTTCTAGAGTAGCTGTTGGACGCTGATGCGCCGCCCTTGGGTAGTCGCTAAAGGATTTGGGCAAAGTTGTCCATCATCGCATTCCTTTGTTGCTCGAGGGCTTCTTCGAGCAATATTTTGATAGGATCTCCTTCCCCCTCATCTTTCTTTTCATTGGCCATGGGAGGGCGTCGGGATTTGTGAAGTTGGTATTGTAAAGGTTCGACCAGTTCAAGCCCTAACTGCTTATATCTCGACCTCATTGGGGACATGCAAAGAAAAACAGAGAAAAAAAGAGACTGATCTAATACCATTGATCTGGATTTAAACAGGAACGCAACAAATTATAGAGATAACCATAAACATAGAGATGAAATGGAAATAATACTTCCTTTCATTAATGTAAAATACTGAAATATGCTTACAAACACAAATGGAAATAAACCAACTAGGATGATGGTAGCTTATCTCTGAGAAGAGATGTGGCAGCTACATGCCTTTGAACTACCTTACAATGAGGTTGAAGGGCCTTTTTATTATTGAACAATAATAGAAAACCCTAAACAACCAAAACCCTAACCTAAGGAGACATAACACCAAGAGTTTATGGGCCCCGTTTAGGTGAGTTGGACAGCCAACTTCTCGGGGTTGTGACTTGGTCATATTATCTCTGTTTGACACGCATGATAACCCGTTGGAAAGATTTCTGCAAGGATTACGACGGTAAAGACCTTTTAGAAAAAAAAATCTTTAGTGGAAGATTTTAAAAAAATATCGTTTAGGGCCTCAAAACGGCTCCAAAAGTTCAAGACTCGAAAAACTGCTAAAAATAGTAAATTGTGCTACAATTAAGGAAACTAAAAAACTAAAAGAAGCAATGGTGGGGTCCATGTGGAATTGGCGGATGGCCACCAATATCCACCTGGATCAGACCAGATAGTGGTATACTCCCAAGACTCTCTAGGACGATAGAAGTTGTCATATTTGTGATACTAAGAAGGTGGAAGGTGAAAAGAACTTCCTTTTAGACTGCATGATTCTTTCCCACATCCACTCTCAATTCCCTATCATCAATCACACCTCCAATCTTCTTGACTTATTAAGCCAAACCAACTATAGCGATCTTGGAATGCTTCTTTCCCTACTCTTTGATCACAGAAACAAGATTTTGAAGAATGGAAATTAGACTTTCTTTTCTTAAGGTCTGATAGACCACATTGGTCTTAGTGGATGTTAATCATCATCATCATCATCAATAAATAAATTAAAATAACATTGTATATAATACATAAATTCTTTGATAAATTATTTATGTATTATATATAATGCTATTTTAATGTGTGTTTGTGTGTGTGTGTGTATGCATATATATGCTCTAAAATAGAATTTTTGTATTTTATTTAATCCTTATACATCATAACTTATTATTGTTCACTTAGGGTAGCTCAATTGACAATGGTTGTGGAAATGAAGTCTCATCGAATCAGAATCTTGGGTTCAAATCTTGTGCTATCCCCCTATCGAGGTGAGAATTTGGAAATGATAAAGATGTAGTCCTACCAAGCTTACAAAAAAGAAATATATCATAACTTATTATAATATATTAGTAAAAGGAAATGTTATTTTTCCTTTGTATTTTATTTTTAAGTAATAAGAAGTTAAAAATATTTTTTATTATTTAAAAGTATTATTTTTTTAGCATAATTATATTTGATAATCTATACTCCATAAAATTACACATTATAATTTCTATATTATTTTCTTTTACATTAAATTATAAATAATCAATAATTTATTTAATGAGTGCAACGACACATTGGCTTTGTGACACTCAATACAACTCTGACAAGTGCACACGTTCCCACTTACCCCCCTCTTATTAAGTTTTGTTTTGTTACACTATGAGTACTTCGCCTCATATTTCTAAGCCCCCCTCTAGCAAAGGAAGACCAAGTAAAATTACCCTAGAGAGTCCTTATGAGTACATTGAATCTTTAGAAAGATGAAAAGAAAAAAAAGAAAACCATTTTAAACTAGAATTAACTACAATGCTTGACAACAACCAAAAGTCATTAGAAAATAAAATAATCACACTTCAGACCAAACTCCAAGGAATGAAAGGTAAAATTCAAGAAATAGAACATAGTAAATAAGCAGTGGTTAAAGAAAATGACACCTTGAAAAGTGAGATTAAAAATCTAAAAGAACTACATAATAACTCAACCCTAATTAACATAGAGAATAAATTAGATATTAAACCCATAAAAAGGAAATTAATAAAATAATTGTACTCAACCATGAGTGCCACAAAAGAACATTACATCTTATAATTGCTGGTATAGAAGAACAAAACAATGAAGACACATTAAAAATAGTTAAAGAACAATTAAAAGCAAAATTTCAAATTCAAACAACTTATCTCACAAAAGCAACAAGGATAGGAAAGATACTTGAGAATAAACACAGACTAATTCGTGTCAATGTCAGTGGTAATGAACATAAATTGGATATACTCAAGAAATCCCCAAGCCTAAAAGGAACAAATTTTTTTATGAATGAAGATCTCATTCCAGAGGACCAAGCTGAACTTATTAAAGAAGTCCAAAAGGTCAAGGAGGCAAGAAAAGAAGGGAAATGGGCAATTACTAGGAATAGGAAAGTTAATATTAGAGATAGAGTCTCAAACATGAGTGATAAATAGGGACTTGCATCATTTCGGATCCTCTTTTGTAATTTTCGTGGTTTTCCATGGTGTAAAGGTCCTACGTTAAGTTGGATCCTAAGTGATATTGATCATATTCTTTTAGTTGAAACTTGGGAACATGACGAATCTAAGGTCCTTCACCTTAATTTTTTCACTCCTTGGTCAAATTTGAATAAGAAATCCTCTTGAAGGGGTTTTGGTGGTATAGCCTGCTATATAAGGAACATTGTTTCCTCTCACATCTGACTTCATAAAATCGACCCCTTCAATCAATACATTTGGACTGAGATCTCTGATTCTACCACCAATAAGATCTTGCTTGCAATCTGCTATTTTTCTCCTATCAACTCTACATCCTATAAGAAAAACGACTTGGATAAGAATTGTCCTTTCAATACCTTATAAAAATACATCTAAAACCTAAGGAATGAATATAATATCCTTTTGCTTGGGTACTTTAATGCTAGAACTTCTACTAACCAAGTTATTATATTAAGTAACAACTCTAACCTTGACCCCTTATGGCCCGATGAAGATATTAACTTAGCTAATAGATTCAAGGGAAATTCTAAAGACATAATTGAGAACTTATTCGACACCAAGCTCCTCAAACTTTGTAGTTCCTAGGACCTAATCATATGTAATGGTATTAACAAGTGCCCTTTCTTTGGTCATATGACCTGTTTCCATGGGTTGGGTAGCAATGTTGTGGATTATGTGATTTACGACATCCTTGTCCTCAACTGTATTACAAAATTTGAGCTACTTAACGAATTCAATCATGACTCTGACCACAGACCCCTGTCTTTATCCCTCAATCTTGTTATGCATACCATCCACATGGCAGAGACCAGTGAAAGAAAAAGACATGTTCGCTTCGATAGAAGTAAGGTTGACCTTTTCTTAAGGGATTTATGCTCCATGGTTTACAATAGTAACATTGGTCAAATTTTTACCATTTTACTACTACACTTTACACTACCATTAGCAAGTTCTCTAATGAGACTTCATATAAGAAGAATAATAGAACTTCCAATCCTTGGTATGACAAAGACTATAAAATTTCTAGGAAAGCAATCACAGATGCTCCTATTGAAATCATTAATCTTTGGAATATAAGTATATACAAAGCTTTCATCATGAGCAAGAAGAGGTCATACATTAGTAAGATAATAACATCTTCTCCACCTTTCTATTAAAGTCATGTCCATAAAGTTTTGGCGGAATGTGCTTGTTCGTAAAAGTAAAGATAATCATTTTATCCCCTTAGAAAATTGGGACAGCTATCTTAAGAAGTTGTATGACTCTCCAAATACCATGGGAACTATTGTAAACACTCCTACCAAGGAGGATCTATTTTCTCTAGAAGACGTTGAGTCTGTGATTAATAAGATTAGTAATGGGAAAGCTAAAGATATTGAAGAATACCAAGCTCAGATATTTAAAATGGGAATATCTATCCTCATTCCTCATCTCCACAAGCTTCTCAATTGTACAATGTGGCTTCCCTCATCTTTGGAGGCAAAGCCTTATTATGCCTATCTTTAAAAATGGAGACAAAAGTGTTCCCTCTAACTACAGGACCATTATGATTAGCCACATCCTAACTAATCTATATCGCCTCATTCTGGAAAAGAATCTTAGCCTTTAGCTTGAAATCCATGGTAAAAGAGCTAAAGGGAGACTTGGTTTTATGAGACATCACTCGACTATCGACCATCTTGTCACTCTGAGGATCATTGCAGAGGAATGTCACAATAGTAAAGTCGATCTCTTCTGTTGTTTTGTGGACTTTAGAAAAGTTTTTGAGGTTGGAAAGCTTATTATGAGATTGAAAACAATTGTGAGTCAGTCAATATTTTCATTTGGAGTAGAAGAGCTTCCTCTTTGAGACTCTCGTCACCCCCGTTATCTTATACAGATGTAAAATTTGGGGTTGCAGTACATCCGGAGAGTCATAGAGAAATATTGAGATTATTTAAGAGCAATTCATAACCTAAAGCCTAAATATCAAGGGAAATATTCACTATCCTATCCTCTTGATCGAAGTTGGCCTATCCCTCATTGAAAGTATGACTATGTTTAGATATTTGATGTATAAGAAGAAGCTTTACAACATGGACCCCAAGAGGCTCCTGAAAATTGCTTCTAACTCTAGAAAAAAACCCCACCTTTGCCTCAAGCGCGGGTGGCATAAGGATGCCTAGTCATGAATCAACCATTGGGGGATTAAGGAGGAGATCATCATTGGAAGAAAGGATAGTGTTAAAGATGTCATTACCTTGAATTTCAAGGACAAGTTGTGGGATGATAAGGAGATGGAGGGTAAAAGGAAGCTAAGATACTATAAAGAGGTGATCAAACCCACCCTTGATAACCAAAATTATCTCTTTGTATTAACCAACACTAAGAAAACAATGAACATCACTAGGATAATAACTAATTCTCATGAGCTTCAAAGTGAAACCGGGCAGTGGTCTACTCGCAAGGCTTCCTAGGAAGATAGAATCTATCAGATTTGTGATACTAAGAAGGTGGAAGATGGAAAGCACTTCCTTTTAGACTACTCGACTCTTAATCAACTATCAATTCCCTAACATCTGCCACACTTCCAATCTTCTTGAATTATTAATCTAACCCAACTGTAACGATCTTGGAGCACTTATTTCCCTTCTTTTTTTATCATAGAAACGAGATTTTGAAGAATCACAATTAGATTATTTTTCTTTTCTTGAGGTCTGATAGGCTGTATTGGTCTTAGTGGACATTAATCATCATCATCATCATCATTTTTATAAATTATCAACAACAACACACAATTTTTATATATGTTTTTGTTAGGTATTGTGACTTTTAGGATGACTAGTATGTGCAATTTGTAGCTTGAGTAGTCATGACCTAGAGGTATCTAAGCCATCAAAATCACCTAAGATTGCACCCACCTTGGGCCACACCAACCCTTAGCATGGCATGGCTAGATTTTTGTTCATTGGGTTACAAACCAATAGCCTTTTCACCACTGAGCACCTTAATAAAACACCCTCCCATTATCTATTCTATATTTTATAGGCATATAAACTATCTTATTTAATTTAAATTTAATTTTAGTTTTTCTTAACTCATAAGATTATTTTTTTGTTTTTTATGTTTTTTTTTTTTATAGCAAAGAGAGTAGCATAATGGCTCTATTTGGTGAATTCATTTAGAGATATTAATGATAGCACTTTACATATTAAGATAACACTATATCATTTAGTAAATTTAATCAATGATTAATCAATCATAAAAATGTCCATTGTGCAATGTATGTTGTGTTAAGGGAATGTTTTAATGAGACAAATTAAAACTACCAAAAATTGGAAGTTATGTTCTGTAAATTCAAAAGAGGCGCTGTTTCACTTTTGGTGGATAGAACCTTGGCCCTATTGATGGAATTTGACGGTTGATTTTTTTCTAGAATTTGATGGGTGACTTTCTTCTCAAATACAGTGAAAAAATATTTTTGGGCATTATATTTATAGATATCATCAAACTTAAAGGGTGTTTCAAATTTGAAATTCCCACTCTACTTAACCTTAATGCCTTTACTTGAAATAAATTGATTATTTTTGAGAGAGTAATCTATGTAATAATGTCTTTATCAAATTTAGCATCACCATCTAATTCATCAAATTTAAAGGATGTTTTAGATTTGAAATTCCAAACCTATTTAGCCTTAATGCCTGCACTTGAAATATCTATATATCTATATCTATTTTATATATATAAAAGTATTGTAAATAATAACGCCCAATTTACGATCACTAATCCATGTCAATTAAGGACCTAGGTCATTCCATTTATATAAGTTCATAAAAAAA
The DNA here is from genome assembly GCA_000404065.3 of Pinus taeda. Classification (NCBI taxonomy): domain Eukaryota; kingdom Viridiplantae; phylum Streptophyta; class Pinopsida; order Pinales; family Pinaceae; genus Pinus; species Pinus taeda. Next base: position 61,985 of record APFE031529444.1, on the reverse strand, counting down.
CTGTTAAAATATAGTTTCTCTTGTAAAATGTTTTATATTGTGGTCTAAACTTCCGCAAACTCATATAAATGGTTATGTAACTTCCCATTAAGTGTTGGTAATGTCTAGAAATAACCATCCCATGAACTGAGAGTTCGTTAATGAAAGATCATTATAAAGACAAGTAGATTAAAAGGGTTTGTACTTTTTACCAAAAAAGAAATTGCCCGTGATTTCATCCTTTGTTGCATTAACTCTTGGATAGATCAAAAGATCTCGCTATTGTATTGGAAAGGATTTTCTATATCATATATAATCACCATGGTTAGAGGCAAGTTTCATTTTATTTCGCATTAAATTACATTTAGTATCAAAGAAATCTTTTGGATTGTTGTGTTTATTTTGAATATTTTACTCATCCTTTTCTCTAAATTAAATGTTGTCTTTGTGATGGTCTTTTCCTTTAAGAAACAAAAAAATATCTCCATTATTTTTCTTTGAAATCTTGATCATTTAGAGAATGTAAATATAGTACAAATATAAAAATATTTAATTAGAAAATATGTCTAAATCAATTAGTTCTAAAAAACTTTGTAAAAATCTAAAACAAACATTATTTAATAATAATCAATAATACCTAAAATAAATGATATTATGACACCTTTCGAGTAAAATTTTGATACCATGTAAGTATTTACATTTTATTTGTTGGCCATTTGTGTTGTCTACGGAGACATCAATTTTGACTTGAAAGACAACAAAATATCGTCAAAATTTGGTATTTTTTACTTTTTTCAAAAATATGTGACAATATGAGTGCTTGAATCATGTTTTTGAAAGTGGAAATGGATTAAGCACCATAAAAAACTCAAGTACTCAAAATATTGAAACTTCACAGTTATAACTTGGATTTCCCAAAATTTAGGTCATATTTTATAAAAAATTTACCAGAATTTCAATTATTTTCCTGCCAAAAAAAGACACCTTGTTAGACTATGGCTTGAACATTTGATGTGTCTATCATTCTTGTCATGAAAAATGGTGTGGGGTCCTGAAGGAGTTTCTCTGACTTATGAGCACATGCTCAACATTTCAGACATAGAGAATCACCTAGAGTCATATGCAACCTTAAGTCTACAAGTTTATCATTTAATTCATGAACTTCATGTCTTCATTTTATGAAATAAATGCTTCTCGATATTTAGAATATTTTTTCCTAGGTAAGTTTTTTTTTGTGGAAATTCCTCATGCACACGATGAAGAGAACTTATTTTCCTACCACTAAACATTTTATCTTTCTGTCATGAAGAATATTGTGGGGTCATAAAGAAATTCTTTGACTTCTCTGGACATACTCAATGCTGCAAACACAAAGAATTGCATTTAGTCATATGCAACTTGCAACTTAAATTCACCTTACATAGCACAATCTAAAACTTCAGACATGTTTAAGAGCGTAATTTAATTTATAAATGTTATTATTCAAATTTGAGATTTCAACGCATCTTTATTAAATTATTGGCGAGAATCAGAGAACACATCAGTAGAATAAAATCATCATCATAGAGACAACAAGAGACAACAGGAGACAATGCAAATAGGAAAAACACATTAAAGAGAACAAAACAACAATGGAGAAAAAAATCACACTTCACATTACAAGCCTTGGGCTTGTTTGCATGCTTAGGCTTAGGCAAATTCAAATTTATAACTAATGGGAAGAGCTCTATAATTCTCTACATGTGTTTTTCATGAGCTACGTAGCGATTTCTAGAAGTCAAGAGCGGTGGTTGGCTTGGGCAGTGATTGTCGCCATAGGCGGTGTTGTCAGTGTCTTTATATAGTTTCACATTTAACATTCTCCCACTTGAAACCAAATGTATAGTCTTGAATCAAGTCACGTCGAGTCCTACCATGCCTCTACATAAATCATGTTTATTTCTTGGTACAATCTTAGTAAGCATATTAGCAGGCTTCTTATCTTTATGGATCTTTTCCAATGATAATTGTGCTTCCTCCAACACATGATGGATCCAATGGTACATTAAGTCAATGTTCTTTGTTTTTTAGTAAACTGCTAGGTTTTTCGCCAAGTAAATGGCACTGTGGATATCACGATATAACACCTAATTTTCTTGCTTTATTCCTATCTCTCCTAGAAATTTATGCATCCACAACATCTCTTTACAAGCTTCTGTTGTAGCTATGTACTCTGCCTCTGTTGTAGAGAGAGCTACAATTATTTGTAGCCTTGACACCCAAGGTATTGTTGCCCCTGAAAATGTATACAAATAACCTGTACTGGAATTTATGGTGTCCATATCTTTAGCCATATCTGCATTAGTAAATCCTTCAAGCACAGTGTCATTATGACCAAAACATAAAAAATAATGATTAGTACCCTTGCGATGCCTCAAAATCCATTTTACTGCTTTCTAATCTTTTTTTCCTGGATTGGAAAGGAGCTTGCTCACTACTCCCATTTAATATGAAATGTTTGTTCGTGTACATACCATGGCATACACCAAGCTGCCAACTGTTGAAGCATAAGGAATCCTGTCCATATCTTCCTTCTCCTTGTCATCACTCGGACATAACCCATTACTCAAATTGAAGTGAGCTGCAAGGGGTGTACCAATTGTCTTTCATCCTTCTTATTAAACATGTCAAGCATCTTCTTGATATATTTTTCTTGTGACAACCACAACCTTTTGTTTTTCCTGTCATGCATAATCCTCATGCCCAATATTTGTTTTGTTAGACCCAAATCCTTCATTGCAAATTTGCTACCAAATATTTCTTCAACCTATTGATCATATTCTTATTGTGCCCAACAATTAGCATGTCATCCACATATAAAAATAATTTAATATATTTTCCTTGATCATACCTCTTGATATAAACACAATGGTCAACTTCCAACCTGTGAAAGAGATGTTCCAACATGAATGAATCATATTTCTTATACCATTTCTGAGGTGCCTGTTTCAACCCATAGAGTGATCTAGATTTAAACAAGAACACAAAAAATTATAGAGATAACCATAAACACAAAGATGTAGAGGAAATAATACTTCATTTATGTAAAATATTGAAATATGCTTACAAACAACAATGGAAATAAACCAGCTAGGGCTATGGTAGCTTATCCCTGAGAAGAGATGTGGTGGATACATGCCTTTGAATTGTGTTATAATGAGGCTTGAAGGCCTATTTATTGTTGAGAAACAATGAAAAACCCTAAACATCCGAAAACCTAACCCTAGAAGATGAAACACCAAACTGTGGGCCCCGATTGGGTAAATTGGTACATCAACTTCTTGGGGTCATAACTTTAGCATATGATCTCCGTTTGACGCACATAATATCTCGTTAGAAAGATCTATCTGAGAACTACAACTTTGGGAAGAGCAACATCAGTCTATGGACCCATGTTGCTCCTAGTTTTCTGAAACAATGTCATTTAGAGCATCAAAACGGCTCCAGAAGTTCAGGACCTGAAAAGCTGCTAAAAAGCTTAAAGAAACAATGGTGGGGGTCCAAGTGGACTTGGAAAGTGGCCATCGATATCCACCTGGATCATTACTCCCAGATTAGGAAGCAATGGTCCCCATTGCATTGAGTTCCTCCATGAGATGAGGAAACTTCTACTGAACTTGGTCCCTGGTGAGCCACTTGCCCTGTTGAAGGAGTTGGCCTACTTTGGAAACTCGATAAAGTTGTATATTCTATTGGTGAGTGTGCTTGATCTGTGTTTCCATGATCCGATCACTTGTAGCTTGTTCTATGCAATCTAGATTTAACTCTATGGGTGTGAGTTGTTCTGCAATGTCGGATGTGTCTAGTAATGGTGGAAAGTATGGAAGAAGGCGTTACACATTGAACCCTGGGTGCAGGCCAACGAATAGGGCAATGCTGAGCTCAAATGCATTGTCTCCCACAACCTTTGTTATGAAGCTAGCTCAAGAAAAAGATAGAAAAGATAGATCAATGCCTTAAAATTCAGCATCTTTGAGGGGGCAACCTCCTTTACATTACATAAATGAACAATTCTTGGATGATACAAATGACAAAACCTCCTTTCTATATATAGGAGTCTAA
>APFE031529444.1:25081-53586 GCA_000404065.3 Pinus taeda | reverse complement strand
TGGTGTTTTTGCACATTATGTGCGATCGAAAATTGCTCCAGTCTGTAATATCCATGTTGCGGGATCCTTTCCATCAAACTTCCTCATATCGATTTTTGGAATATGGTGCGTCTTTGATCCAACATTAGAGTCTATGAAATCATGATTAACATTTCCTTTGTTCGCATCATGAGTTTCCTTTACTCCCCCTTCACCATTAGTAAGTATTTCTTGTAGAAAATTTGTCAAATCTGCCTTCAAATATATCTTCAAATCGTCAATCTTGGCTTCCACGCCCTTTATCTTAGATTCCACACCATTTATCTTAGCTTCTGTTAGCTTTTGTGAGAGTGAAATTTGTTGCACTTAGTCTTGTAATTTTGATATATCATGTAGCATTGCTTCCTCTTCTTCATGAGTCATGCTAGAGCTTTCAGATTGCTTATTGGGTGTTTGCATTTTCTTTCCTTGGGGCATTAGTTACCGATACTAATGCTCTACTATCCCCTTTGAATTCCTTCAAAATAATTTTTCAAACCAAGCTTAAGCAAAAATTTAAAAAATCTACACACCTTTTTTCACTTTGTAGGAGCTCAATATTGCCTCTGATGTATCTCTGTAATTTCGGATGATCTAGTTCTAAAATTGCGATCTGCGGTAGCCGTCGATGTCCTCTTTCCAATGCCACCAGTTTGACCCCAATTGGATTCTCCGATGAAGAGTTATGCCAAATTGCCCACAGTGACCTGATTATAGACTAATTCCATAGAGCAAACTTGTATGACATGCGACGTGTGCTTGTTTCGATCTTTGGCTCTGAAAAATATATACAAGAAACTACAGTCCATCCTCTTTCTGTACCTTATTAAAAAATTTCAATCCGATGCTCAGAGAGAAAGTTATGATGATTTTCCCCAAGTTACCTGTTTGGAATGTAATTCAAGAGTCTACAAAATACCAACTTCCTCAGATCATATCTCCGCAAATATAGCGCCCAAAGTTCTGAAATTCGGACCCAAGGTTCAGTGCAATTTCGTCTCAAATGGGTTTTTTTTTACTTCTGAAACGTTGCAGAAAAAAAGTTATAGCGAAAATTCCACGATGACCTGTTTGGAGCAGCGAAACCCTAGAATCCAATGCCTTAAAATTCAGCCTCTTCGAGGGAGAAACCTCCTTTACATTACATAAATGAAAAATTCTTGGATGATACAAATGACAAAACCTCCTTTCTATATATAGGAGTCTAAGGAGTCACAATATAACCCAGCTGACCTAACACTAATAATATAAAGCCACAAAAATAACAATAGAGGGATTCTATGGGGCACAGTAATAACAATATGGGGACAATAGGGGCACAACAATATTAATAAGGGGTACAACAATATTAATAAGGGGTACAACTACAATAGTAATGGGGTAATCACTAGTATTATAGGGACCCAACAGCCTTGGTAATGGTGTAAGGACCATACCGGAGTGGTCTCAGTTTTCGATAGGCTCCGGTAAGGCATTCCTTTTGCAAATGCAACCTGAAACTTGTGTGTCACCCGATGTTGGTCATGTCATTGCTTGTACTTGGCATTTGATTTCTCCAGAATGTCATGGACCTGTTGGCGAATATGTTGGATGTGCACAATGGATTTGGTTGCCTTATCTGTTTCAAATTGGAAATGAGCCGAATCTATGGGAGTAGCTGCAAATGGCATGGCCACATCAATGGGACATAGTGGCTGGAATCCCAAGCCCACCTGAAAAGGACTATGGTTGTTCGAGCTGTGAAGAGCTCAATTGTAGCTATGCTGAACATAGGGGAGGCTCTCGTCCCATGTGCGTGGATGCTTTGAGTTGTGCATGCGTAGAATGTGTACAATCATCCTGTTGACAACCTCTGTCTGGCCATTAGTTTGAGGATGGAAGGTTGTGGACTTAGGGAGTTTCATGTCTAGCATCGACCAGAGACTGGACGAAAATATATTGAGGAACCTGTTGTCCCGATTTGAGATGATAGACTATGGGATCCCAAAGTGTACCCACACTCGTTCAAAGAAGAGTTTAGTAGTGGCTTCTGTTGTGATATTCTTCATGCAGGTCGCCATAATGGCCATCTTCGAGAACCTGTCGACGACCACAAAAATGCAGTCGTTTCCATGCTTAATGGAAGGAAGACCTAACATGTAATCCATGGAGATGGATTCCCAAGGTTGACTAGGGGTAGGCAGTGGGGTATAGAGGCCTTGTTTCTTGATGGTCAGTTTGGCAATGGCGCACGCGGTGCATGATCTGATTTACTTACCGACATCTTGTCGAAGATTCAACCCATAGAAATACTTCTGCAGTACTGCCACTGTTTTCTGAACCCCGAAATGCCTAGTAGCCTGACTGTAGTGTGCTTCCCAAATCATCTTGGCACGCTCGTTTGAAGGAACACAAAGGTGACCCAGGGGGCATAACAGGGTATCCTGGAGGTTAAAATCTGGAACATTCTGACCCTCCAAGAGTGTCTGGTATGTGTGGTCGAATTCTGGGTCACTTTTTTAGAGAAGTGGCCAATCAGAAGTCTCATGCCCGCCATAGTTGAGCACGGTGGTTAATGCCATGATCGGTGGTCGACTGAGGCAATCTGCAACATTATTGGTGCTGCCCTTCTTATACTTGATATTCAAATGGAACTGTTGCAGGTATGTGGACCACTTTTTATGGAAATCATTATGCAATTTCTCCTGGATCTGTATGTATTGCAGGGGTAGGTGGTCTGTGTGGATGACCATTTCCTTCCCCAAAATGTAATGCTTCCATTGTCGGCAGGCCTGCACAATGGAATACATCTCTTTGTCATAAGTGGGATATTTCTGGACTGTGTTTGAAAATGTCTCATTGTGATATGCCACTGGATGCCCGTGTTGAGTAAGGATTGCCCTAATAACATAGTCAGAGGCATCTGTCTCGACCTCAAATGGTTGTTTCAAATTTGGTAATGCGAGCACCGGTGTTGTGTAGAGGTGATCTTTCAACTTTGCGAATGCCTTCTGTTGAGATTTAGACCAAAAGAATTTTTCTTTTGCTCCTCCCTTGGTGACTTGACTCAAGGGCCAATCCCAACATGAACCTGCGGTAGAGGTTGGCAAGACCTATAAAGATACAGAGCTCTGTTAGAGTGGTTGGAGATGTTCAATCCTGAATGACTTGGATCTTGGCTAGATCCACATACACCCCCTGTTCATCAATAATGTATCCCAGATACTAAACCCGGGTCATGCCAAAAGTGCATTTCTCCAAATTGGCACATAACTTATGTTTCCGCAATGCTTGGAGAACCTATTAGATGTGGTGGAGTTTCTCTTCCCAACTCTGGTTGAAGATCAGGATGTCATCCAAGTATACCACTACAAATGAGTTGGTGAATGGCTGCAAGATGTCATCCATTGGCCTCGTGAAGGTTGCAGGAGCATTCGTCAATCCGAAAGGCATAACCAACCATTTGAAAAGGCCCTCCTTGGCTTTGAAGGTAGTCTTCCACACATCGGAGGGTTCGATTGGTACCTGGTGATATCTTGAATTCAGACTGATCTTTTTGAAATATTTTCCCCCTTCAGTTGGTCCAGGAGGTTATCAATCCGTGGGATTGGGTACCTATTATGGATAGTTATCTTGTTTAGCGCCCGTTAGTCAATACAGAGTCTCCAAGTCCCATCCTTCTTTTGTACCAACACGATCGGGCTCCCACAAAGTGATGAACTCAAATAGATGTGACCTTTCTACAACAACTCCTAAATTTGCCTCTTGATTTCATCATTCTCTAGAACAAAGCGCTGATAGAACTGTCCATTAGGCAGCAGTGCACCTAGGGTTAGCTCGATGGAGTGCTTGACCTGACAATGTAGAGGAACCCCTGCGTGGGAGGTGAAGATGTCCTCCTACCCTCCATGACCTTGTCCCTCTGTAGTTTTCGTGTAGAGGGGCCCTATCTGGAGGTTGTGGCCACCGTCTTCTTCTTTCCATGAGGGCGTATCATCAAGAAAACAGATTTCCCGCTTTTGGAAATGAGCTTAGTGCATTGTTTTGCAGTAACCAAAGAGATGGCGGTAGGCGGTGCTATCTCTGGTATCCTGTACAACTTATTTCCCAATTTAACAATAACAGCATGGGGCATTGATTCATACACAACATGTTGCTTCCACAAGTATGGTTGTCTTAATAATATGTCACAAACCTTCAAGGGGAGAAATGTCACACAATAACTCATCTGTGAAGGGCTTGATGTTATATGGAAGGCGACACTGCTGGCTCATGCAAAGATCTCGTCCTTGGTGAAGCCACCCGATGGTGTACGGTTGTGGATGTGCTGTGGTCGGTAAGCCCAACTGCTTCACGACCTTTGCCAAAATGAGGTTCTTTTGGCTCCCGCTGTCGACAATGAACTATAGCGGGGAGCCCTTTATCCACATCTGGGAGTGGAAGAGATGCTCCTCCTCCTCTGGATCTTCGAGTTCCTCCTTTAGTACCTTCGTGGTGGCTATGGTGGCATTGGGCTCTACATCGATAATATGCTTCCCTTTGTCATTACCCTTGTCGGGTTCTGACTCAGGGTCGGAACATGCATCTAATTCTGAAACCTTTAGCTTGGCCACCAGTGACTGCTTGACCTGACACTCACTTGTGTTGTGAGTGGAACTCTTATGGAACTCACATCACTTTCCCGTGTCCTTTTTCGACTTCACGACGTTGTTCTTTGCTTGCAGCTTTGGCGGGTTGTCTTGGGCCATTCCACCTTGGCTTTGTCTTTTGTTTAGCAGTTTGGGGGCACCTTTCCCTTGCTTCAGATTTGCAAATCCAAAGTTTCTCTTCTTCTGTTTAAACTTTTGCTCGACCTTGATGACATATCGGTATGTTGTGCCGAGCGAGGGGATTTTTAGGAGTTCTATTTCTTCCTAGATGTACTCGTGTAGGCAGCCGTGGTATTTGAGTAATCCTTGACACCCAACTTCGTGCAAAGGGTATGGAAAATATTGCTAAACTTTGGCATGTCTTGTTCCCTTCCCTGTCACAGCGTGGTCCACTTTATGTTTTGATCCTCATAGCTTCCGACAGGGTAGTACTGCTACTTGATGGCATCCCAAAATGAATCCCAAGTGGGTGCGGCTAAAAATAGTGAGCCTGTACTTTCATCCTTCAGCTCACAGTAGGTTTCCTTCCAGTCCTTGACATGGGGGGCTACTTTGAGAAGAGCGAAAGTAATCTTTTCCTGACTAGAAAAATCATGAACAGAAAATATCCCTCTAGCAGATTTAACCATTTATCAATGGCATCTGCGTCTATCTGTCCCTCGAATATGGGGATTTCAAAATTAACTTTAACTTGTACCTTAAATGGTGTGGTGTTTCCAGAGTAGCTACTAGAAGCTGATGCATCACCCCTGGGTAGCCGCTGAAGGATTTGGGCAAAGTTGTCCATCATCGCGTTCCTTTGTCACTCGAGGGCTTCTTCGAGCAAGATTTTGATAGGATATCCTACCCTCTCGTCTTTCTTTTCATTCGCCATGGGAGGCCATCGGGATTTTCAAGGCTGGCCTTGCAAAGGTTCGACCAATTCAAGCCCTAACTCCTTATATCCCGACCTCGTTGTGGACATGCAAAGAAAAACAGAGAAAAAAAGAAGACCCCTCTGATACCACTTATCCAGATTTAAACAAGAACGCAACAAATTATAGAGATAACCATAAACACAGAGATGTAGCGGAAATGATACTTCATTTCATTAATGTAAAATACTGAAATATGCTTACAAACAACAATGGAAATAAACCAGCTAGGGCTATGGTAGCTTATCTCTGAGAAGAGATGTGGTGGCTACATGCCTCTGAACTATGTTACAATGAGGCTCGAAGGCCTATTTATTGTTGAGAAACAATGGAAAACCCTAAACATCCAAAAACCTAACTCTAGAAGATGAAACGCCAAGATGTGGGCCTGTTTGGGTAAATTGGTACATCAACTTCCCGAGGTCGTAACTTTGGTATATGATCTCCATTTGACGCACATAATATCTTGTTAGAAAGCTCTATATGATAACTACATCTTGGGAAGAGCGACATCGGTCCAAGGACCCATGTTGCTCCCAGTTTTCCCAAAAAACATCATTTAGGGCCTCAAAATGGCTCCGGAAGTTCAAGACCCGAAAAGCTGCTAAAAATAGTAAATTGTGCTACAATGAAGGAAACTGAAAAGATGAAAGAAATAATGGTGGGGGTCCATGTGGACTTCGCAAGTGGCCACCGATATCCACTTGGATCATAGAGGCTCTTCTTTAACCTACAAACTAGGTCTTCTTTGCCTTTTCCTATGAAGCCTTATGGTTGCTCCATATAAATTTATTCCTCCAGTTCACCATGAAGGAAAGCAATTTTTACATCTAATTGTTCACATTCTAAGTCTACAGCAACAACAAGACCAAGAATGACTCTGATGGATGATATTTTGACAATAGGTGAGAAAATATATATGAAGTAAATACCTTATTTTTGGGAAAATCCTTTCACCACCAATCTTTCTTTATACCTCTCCTTTCTATCACCTTCATGCTTAATCCTACATACCCATTTTTTTGTCGATTATTTCTACCTTTTGGGAGCTTTACCAATTCCCAAGTTTTATTTTCCAGCAAAGAGTTCATTTCTTCCTCCATTTCTTTCTTCCATTTTTTATTGTGCTCAACTTTACAAGCCTCTTGAAAACAATTAGGCTCACCTTCATTAGTTAATAAAATATAGTTTAAAGGAGGATACCTTTGTGAAGGCTTATGAGGCCTAGAAGATTTGTAAACGAACTATGGTGGTGCGTTATCATGATGAATCTCTTGTAAAGGTTCCTGCAAGGTTCCTTCTTCTTGATTTTCATCAAATTCCACATGTTGTCCTTCCTACTCTTGAATTTGTTATTCATTTTCTTGAATTGGTGGGATGTTTTCATGCTGCCCTTCAAACCTATCAATAACTTCCCTGACCTCCAAATCACCTACAAACCGTTTAAACATTTATGACTCATTAAATATAACATCCCTGCTTCTAATAAATTTATGTTTAACTGGATTCCATAGATGATAACCAAATTCTTCATCTGCATTTACAGAAAAATATATTTATCATCTATATTAGTTCTATTTTCTTTGGGAATATATACAAATGATTCATATTCAAATATTTTCAAATGAGTATAATTCAACTTCTTACCAATCCAAACTTGTTCAAGAATGCCACCATCCAATGTTGTAGTAAGAGGTCGATTTATAAGATAACAAGTTTTCCTTACTGCTTCTACCAAAAAATGTTTCTCCAATCCAGAATTTGACAATATACTCCTCACTTTATCCATAAGGGTGCAATTCATCCTTTCTACAACACCATTCTATTAAGGAGTATGAGGCACAACCTTTTCATGCTTTATGCCAAATTTATTACATTATTCCTGGAATGATTTTGAGAGATATTCTCTACTACTATTTTTTCTTAGGCAATTAGAAATTTGTTAGTCTTTCTTTCAACAACAACATGGAATTTTTGAAATATTTCAAACAATTCACTTTTATTTTTCATATGGTAGGCCCAAACCTTACTAGATCCATAATCTATAAAAGTTACAAAATATGATGCTCCTCCTAATGATTTAATGTTAACAAGTCCAAACACATATGAATGTATCAATTCTAACAAAATTTTCTTTCTGTCATGGCCACCTCTAAGTAATGAAACCCTTCTTTTTCTACCATATATACAGTGATCATAGAGATCAAGATTATAGGATTTCAAACCTAGAAGTAAATTTTTACCAACAAGGATTTTCAAGCCCTTCTTGCTCATGTGATCCAAGCATTTATCCATAGATCTATTGAATTTCCTTCTTTTGTGACAACAACCAAATCTGATTTTCCTATCATTTCCTTCAATGTATATGATATTCTTATCTTGGGTCCTCTAGCCACAATCAATGTTCATTTGCTAATTTTCCAGCCTCATGTTCCAAATCTTGTGTAATATCTTTCATCATCCAACCATCCCATAAAATCAAACTCATGCGCATTTACGATACATGCTTGACATGTTTCAACAATATTTCTTGTCCATCCTTCATCTTAATCTAGATATCTACCAGTCCAACAATAGTGCAAAAATGATTATCCCCCAAAGGAACTCTACCATAATCACGAGGATTATATGCAACAAAACTATCTTTGCATGGGGTTACCACGAGATTACATGGTGAGATGCCCCAGAGTCAAGGATCAAATCAAAGCTACTGCTAGATGTATATAAACATGCATCATCTACTGAAATAGTAAATAACACATCACCATCTGTGACTACAACATTAGTCTCACCCTCATTTGTGTTGGATGACTTATGATTTGTACTAGCAAGTTTCTGATCCTTTTGTCCTTTCTTCCGAACCTGACACTCTTTTATCATGTGCTTGGGTTTTCCACAATGAAAGTAGATGAGCTTTCCCTTCGTTGATTTTGATTGGCCTCTCGATCTTGAGTGCCCTTGTTGGCCTCGATCAATTCTCCTACCATGATCAGTTAGAGCTAGAGCTTCTCCTCCCTCATTTTCCACAATTGAATTGCGTCGGAACTCTTCATTCATTAAACCACTGTTGACATCATCAAACTTCAGGGTCACTGCAAGTGCTGAAGTGCTCATAGATACAATTAAACTTTCCTAGCTATCTAGCATATAACACATTAACGAGATAGCTCTAATTTCATCATCTAGAATGATTTTAATAGATGCAAGTTGACTGGTAATAATATTGAATTCATTCAAGTGCTCAGCAGCTGAAACACCCTCCTTCATCTTGATTCTTGAGATTATAAAGCTTCCTCATCAAGAACACTTTGTTTGATGGCGTGTTCTTTTCATATAGATCATGGAACTTATTCCATAATCCTTCTGGTGTTTTTTCTTCGGACACATTGAAATACACATTCTTTGCTAGATATTGGTGGATTGTCGCAATCCCCTTTCTATCTAGCTTATTCCCTTCTTCATATGTCATCGATGAGAGTTTCTTTTTCAATCCCTCAATCAACAAATATTGATCTTTTAAAATCAATATATCCTACATTTGTGATTTCAATCTCGTGAAATTATCACCACTCAACTTCTCCATGTAAGTTAATGTTATTGTTCTATTCTCAAAAAAATTCGCGCCTCAAAAAAATACCACAACTTTACCAACTTCTAAGTCGAAAAGCCAAAATTAAACTCTCACACACACACACATATATATATATATGCAATGACCTTCCTTTTTGTTTAAAAAAAAAAAGAAAAAAGAAAAAGAGAGAGGATAATAACTGGTGTTGAAATAATACAATTAATCAAATAATCCTTAAATAGCCCAAGCTCAAATTATATCATTCACCTCATTTTTACACCTCTCAAATTATATCATTCACCTCATTTTTTACGTCTCTCATTCTATGGGATCCCGCTCCAGCAATCTAGGTACGTTGTCCCATTTGCTGCCCAGGTTGGCCAGCCTGCTACTCCAGCACACTTTCCTTAGCGGTGCTTTGCTGCGAAATTAATTTCAGATTGTGCTCTTCCTACTTTCCTCCATGCGCTTCGAGTGTGCGACAGTCTTCTTTTTCTCTCTTCAGCAACTCCAACACAGACCACACAAATATTCTGGCCAGCTCCACGGGTGGCTCAACGCTCAATCAGAGGGAGACCCTCGCTTTCCAACAACTCTTTACTTCACACACAACATATGATATAATACATAGATTAATGCCAGTTCCTCCTCGCAGTCCGTGATCAACAACTGGCGCACTTCCACCCCAAGCTCTAATACTAATTGATGGGAATTAAAGAACACAACAACAGAACAAAATAAGCATCACAAAGACAACAGGCCACAACACAAATATGCAAAACACATTAAAGATAGTAAAACAATAATGAAGAACAAAATCTTAGTTCACATTACAAGCTTGAGCCTTGCTTGCATGCTCACCCTAGAGCAAATTACAAATTTATATTTTAATGGTTAAAAAGACATGATTTTTTTTATACCATGTAATAGTAGTAAATGTTGTCTAATAAAGTGGGTATTGTTTTTAGCTGTAGTGTAATTGTTTGAAGTTTTGAATAAATTTTATCATGTTTTTAGGTAAAGTTTAAGTGGGGGAGAAATTTGTTCGATTTAAAAGTTTTATATGGTTGTTTAAATATTAAATTATTTACATATTAAAAAATTAATTAAAATATATATAGTTTATTAAGTTACAATTTAGTTTAAAAGAAATGGAAATTTTTTTAAGATTTTGAAAAAATATAGAGAAAAGTTTTAGAAATACTAATTACAGTGGTCCAAGTTTCATGATTCTCCGTGCCTAATAATACTGAGTATATTTTCACCATTAAAAAAATGATTTAAACACTTTTAAAAATAATTAAAAAAAATTATCACCAAATTTTTAGCATTAAAATGAAATTGTGTCTTCTTTAAACAAAACCGAACAAAAACAACGCCTTGCTTTTGTACAAGTTGAAGCCTTTATTGTAAATTTAGCTGGTTCAATCGATTCCCAAGAATTTGACGAATCCCTGAAGGAACAAAAAGTGAATTCCGTGCCCCCACATGACAATTTGACACAGCCAATATCTGCTTGTCATGGTCAAAACCGTTTAAAATCGGGCCTGCATTATAGTCGTATAAATACCTTAAAGTCTGGGAACAACTGGGATCATACGAATCGAAAGTAAAAGCTAATGTTGCACTAGAGTAAAAGCTACGAATCTTAGGATTTAGTAATCGAATTCTCTGGATGTAAGTTTGATGAATTAACGTGGAAATAATAACCAATATAATAAAATCCAAATAATGATGGAATATAGATATATTTTGATTTTTAATTTTACATTGTTAATATGATAGATGTTTAGATGAATGTGCATATTACTAAAACAATACAACTATTAGAGAGGACTTGAGTAATTATCATTTTGTTTCTTATTTGTTTAAACCTTGCTTTTCAGGACACTTCTAAGTTTTTAGTACATGGTTTAAAAATGGCACAACTTGCAAATTTCAACTGCTTAACATAAGTTTTTTTATACTTAAGTTAATAAGCATTTTTTTTTTAACTAATTCTGAGTAGCTTAACATAAGTTATTTATATTTAAGTTAATAAGCATTTTTTTTTCAACGAATTCTAAGGAACTTAACCTAACTTTATATTTAAGTTAATAAGCATTTTCTTGTTATAATTTTGATTGTTATTTAATTTATGTTAAGCATTTGCATTTTATTATTTTTTCCTTTGGGACATTCATTGTATCTTAATGGCAATCCTAAAATGACACAATTAAAATGTTTTTTTCTTGTCCAATAATAATAAACTTCTTTCAAATTAAAAAACCCTAAAAGAGTCCAATTCCAAATATTAAAACAACCAACATTAACAGACATCACCTCCTCAAATAGGACCATCCTAATAAGCAATGAAACAACACCCAAAAGCCACAAGACAATCTAACCCAGCTTATCTAGTAATGAAATTCAATCACATAATTGATATCTTGATATACGATTGAATCACTTGCACTACAATCCTCCATCTAGGTAGAGATCAAACTCTCATCATGAAAACAAATGCTTAATTGTGTGATAAACATGAGGGATAATTTAATGGCGGAGTGTTCCTTGTTCCTTGATCCATTGCACATAACTATTTCTCATTATGTTTGTATTTAGGTTATTACTATGTAAGTATATAGCTATAATTAAACCTATGATGTTATATATAACACAATACATTATATATATTATATCATTCGTCTTAAGTACGATCTAACAAGAGTCGAGAAAGATCATATTTTTAAGTGCAAAATTTATCTCGGTTGTCCAAAGAATGAGACTAAATATTGTCAATAAAAAATGCCCCATATGCCTCAAATTTATTTTTTAGAAAAAATAAATGAAAAACTCTTTAATTATTTTTATGAAATGGTAAAAGATGTCATAAGACTACATAAAGAAAAGCTCCATGGCTTTCACAATGTTGAAGACGTGCATTTATATTATTTTCAGTGCATTTTCACCTAGAGTCATGCACATTCATTATATTTCAAATACCATAGGTAAATAACATGGGTTAGAAAAAGATCACCCCGGATCCGGGTGTTAATCGCACGCTGCCACCTCAGGCTCAGACGTGCTCGACGTCAGGCAGTCGAAACAGCACCTGGATGGACACGGATGGGCTTTATAGCCCCCCGTTTTCGATGGAGACCATTGAATGCAGCTCGTCATCGACCTCAGCGCTGGTCCTTTCCGCCATTAACGCCATTCAATTGCCTGCAGGCGCCATAACGTTCTCCCGCGGCTCGAACATGGAGGTCGCCAACGATAAATTGGCCCCTCCAGCTCCCGTTGCAGACATTCTCTGCAACAATCCTTCCGCCAGTTTGCTCTTGACTCTGATCTGCCTGTGGTCGACCCGTTCGAGCCTGCTATCCCCCATTCCTCCATCGGCACTCTGCCAAGCTCACGTTGTAAGACTTTTGTGGAAGCCATGACGCGCAGCAGAGGTGTGCCTCGTAGAGGTAGCTCATCGGCCTCCAGAGGCCGCGCTCGTCCTTCCCCCTCTCCGCTGATCATTCCCATCTCCTCAGCCTCCCCGTCCTCCCCTCCGCCATCCCCATCCAGGCCTGCACCCAATTCATCCTTCCAGAATTCGAGATTCACCTTCCAGAGCCGCCACAACCAACCTGTAATCACTTTCACCACGACAATTATGGTCTCTGAAGAGGTTGATGAGCCTGTCGACCCTATCAATTCTTCCACCCCATCCCCTGAAGAAAGTCTCTCGCATGGTGCTGAGATCAATCCCCATCCTTCAGCCACTCACATGCAGGAAGATTCACCGAAGAGTGCTGAGGTTTTAGGCACGCCAATTGTCGAGGAAGCTGAGGTGGTGGCCTGCGGTCTAGTTCAACACAACTTTGGCATCATGCACCTGCTCGCCCAGTCCGTAGAAGGCGTCCCCGAAGACAAAGAGGATTCTCCGCCAGCTGCTCCAGATGTGTCGTTCACCAGACGCCCAGACCCTCAGAGTTCGGGCAAGTAAGCTTTTTTCAGAGGAGTGATGGTTTCAACTCAGTTTTTGGTTTATCCTCTCCTCTCCTTAGCGTATTTCTCTCACGCTCTCGGATATCTCGACTGTATGGCTGAGGCCGCCCTCAGACCCTGTTCTCTTTTGCTGAATCTCACGCTCTTCTGTCTTGCTGGAATTTCTTGGTGGTCAGCTTCCTCTGCTTGGCATCCACTGCAAGCAAGAAGCTCTTTTGTAATGGTTACTGGAATTTATGGTTAGCTTCCTCTGCCTGGCACCCACTGCAAGCAAGAAGCTCTTCTGTAACGTTTTTTACCCTTCTGATGCTTTGTTCAATGTCCTCTCTTACAAGCACAGAGTTCTCTCTCTGGTTTTTAGTTTCTTTGCTAAGGGTCAGGAAACTGGCCCTCTGAGGCGTCGACCTCACTGTAAATACTTTTTTCTTTTACTTTAATAGAATTAGCATCAATTCAAAAAAAAAAAAAAAAAAAAAAAAAAAAATGGGCAAATATAATGTTGAATAGTCATGGAAATTCATTCTATTTCAAATACCATAGGTAAATAACATGGGTTAGAAAAAAACCATGGGTAAAGATCATGATTGAATACCATAAATCACTATGGTGAAAAGTAACGAATAGTCTTGTATGGTAAAACATAGTTTTGCTATTAGATTTTTATTTTGTTTTCTTCCACCTTTCAAATACCATTGGTAGATACCATGTTTTACTCAAACCATAGCCCTATAAACTACCAATATTAGAAACTAATTATTGTTGGCACTGATTCACTAACATCCACTTGGCGCAATCCTTCTTACTTAGGAGTCAATGGTTCCCATTACATCAAATTCCCTCATGAACATACATTTGCCTGCCACTAAACATTTTATCTTTCTGTCATCAAGAATGATGTGGGGTCACGCAATCTAAATCTTCAGACATGTTTATAGGTGCAGTTTAATTTTTATAATACTTTTTAGTTTTAAGTTTTATTTAAATTTAAGTTAATAGAAATGTGAGGTTCTAGGAGAGATGTTAAAGTGAAAGTGGATTATTTTAAGAATTATGAGCAAAATATGATATGAGCAATAAAAATCATTAATATGATAAAACCAAAAAACCGGTGCTTTAAAATAAATTGTTCAACTAAAATGAAAGATACATTTTCTCAAAACAAAAGTATAATGTTTCCAAGAATGAAAGGATAAATGGAAACAAATATGTTAGCACAATAATCAATACAAGATAAAAATAATCTCAAAGTATAAACAATGCCTAAATCAAAGCATATAGAGGTATTTTACAAAAGAAAAAGCAATTAGTGTTCTACTTGCAAAAGAAAAATGAAACAATGCTTTCTAACATAAAATATTCAATGATGACAAGTAGAATGGACATTTGCAATTGAAATCATAAGATGTATTAGCATGAGATGCACTTATACTACTAGATTTGGATGCAATTAGTCTTGGTTATTTTTAATCTAAAATGCCTAAGTTTAGTGAAAATTCCTCCTCTTGAGCTATTATCAAAAGGGTAAAAATTGAGGTGACTGTAAGAAAGAGGGGACGAAGGTACATATGTGTCATTAACGATACCCTCCTAAGTCTTACAACCCAGTGTGTGTATTCGTTCCTACAAGGGGACAAGCCTTCATAACTGTAGGGTCACATCGATCGCTTTTACCTTATTTCGTACCATATGGAATAACCTTCCAAGAAAGCCTTTATAATACTTTTTAGTTTTATGTTTTATTAAAATTTGGTAACAAATTTTTTTATTTAAACTATGATTGTTATTATTTAGTAGCACAACCACATTAATAACCACAACAATAATAATAATAATAATAACAAAATTTAAAAATAACTTTTTTAATAAAATAAATATTATTATTATTATTATTAATTAAGTTTAAATAAATAATTATAATAATAATGCTTTTTAATTATATTACAAAAATAATAATAATGATTGATATACGTGGAAGGCTTCTTTGTATATACTATTGAATAATAAAAAATAAATAAAAATAACTATTACAATATAATAAAAAATATTATTATTACTATTAATAAATATTAATTATAATATAATTGTTATCTAATATTTAATATTATTTAATACTAACTAATTTTAAATTGTTTAATAATAATAATATAAAAACAATAATTATTTAGTAATAGCAATAATTATTTTAATAAATGTGATTGATATACGACAATATTACAAACCATAATATGAAAACCAAATATTATAATCTATAATTTAAAACCTATTTTATAAAACCCTAATATTAAATATTAATATATCAATTATGTAATAAGAAAAAATGTATTAATAAATATTTAGTTAAATATTAATATATTATTCTATATTAATAATATTAAAGGGGATGGATTTATAATATAAACCCAATATCAACCCGTTTATTCATGTGGTTGTGCTAGTATATATTATAATATACGAATTTATATTATATTAAATATAATATATTATATTAATCCAAATTAATAAATTTAATATTAACATTAAAATATATTAATATAAATTTTTATTATATTAATATCATTTCATCATTTAATTTAATAATAGCAATAATTTGTAGGGTGTTGATATGTTAGGGTGAACACTCGGACTTACGGAAGAGGTCTGATGGAGCGCACGCGAAAAGGCTTCGGTTAGGGTTTCTCGCGAAATACACTGCAGTCCGACGTGGCTAGGGTATCGACAGATAGGGTTACAACCGTCGTGGTCACAGCACAGGATCCCCACAGCTGCAGCATCCCCATCGGATTCTCCACCAGTCTCTTTCGGTCACCGACAGATATGGCTGACTTGGAGCTAGAAGTGGTGGATTATTCGGAGGATCCCTCGCCGGACAAAACTATTTTTGGCAACCCTAGTTTTGCCTCTAGCTCCCGTTTCGCACCTTCATCTTCTTCGGTTCCGGAACCGCCTCAGCTACCGCACTCCACCCTGCCTGAAGTTTACCTAAACTTTCCCTCAGCTGCGGGTTCATACCCTTCTGAAACTCTGCCATTCGAGGTCCCCCCTCTCTCGCCGGGTGCCCTATAGTTCTTGGCTTCTCATACCCCGCCCTCACCATCCTTTGATCCGTTGGCCCCTCCCCTCTTTTTGGCGCCCTTCCCTCCGCCTCCCATCCCCCCTGCATCTCGTCCCTCCGCTTCTGGTGCCCGTCAATCCGGATGTTTCGAGACACCAGCTGTTGCAAACCGACCTGCTGAGCCCCCATCCCAGGAGGGCATTACAAATCCCCTGGTTGACCATCCTTCGGCCCCCCGCACTGGTAAAAAGAAAACAAAGTGTGTTAGATCTACAGTTCGGGACATCGCCATCAAATTCGACGAATCTAGGCCTCTCGGGGAATTCATGGACATCGCAAACACGGTGTTGGTAGGGCATGTTAGGGGAAGGACCTACTCGGCGCAGAGACTCAAGAAATGGGTACAGGAGATCTGGGGGGTGTACTCTTTTATCTTCCAGCAGTTCATGTCCTCCCCAGGGGTTGGTTCTCCCTCAAATTTTCCACGGAATGTCAAACTGATCTTGTTCTGGGTCGATATTGGCATATTGAAATGGCTCCGGTTCTTCTCAAGCGCTGGAACCCTCTCTTCGATCCTGAACGGGAACAACTAGCTGCGGGACCAATCTGGGTTCGATTACCAGGACTTCCAATACCTTTCTGGGCAGAAGAAGTATTTATTAGGGTAGGAAATGCTCTGGGCACCTACCTGGACTATGATCGCACATATATGGAATATGGAAATCGAACGCTCGCACACATTTTGGTTCATCTGGACACCCGCGACGGACTTGAGGAACAAATCACGCTACAGTGGGGTAGGTGTATAAGGGTTCAACCACTGGACTACAAAGGAGTTCCCTTCCGTTGCAGATGATGCCACAAAGTGGGGCATCTTGCGAAGGAATGCCCACTCAATAAGAAATCAGATGATCCACCGAGAGCCACCCCGACATCCACCAGGACGGCATCCCCCATCGTCTTTCGCCCCCCCCTCAGCGGGCCAGACCCCTCCGGCCATTTCCCCCGTGGACGATCCAGGACTGCGGCGATCCTCGCCTCCAAAAACAAGGGCACGTTCGGCAGCGGATGCGGGTACGATTTCGGGTTCTCTTAACCCATCTTTACTCACTTCTGTTGATATTGATGTTAATCATAATATTGAATCCTCCACTCAGACATCCATGGTTCAATGTTCTATCTCATCTCCCCCTCTCGTTTGCAACACTGAATCCATCATATCCACATCCCCCCTGCGGCTCCCTCCTCCTCGCTCCCTCTGGGGTCATCACCTCCTCACTCATATTTCCTCCGATCAAGAAATCCGGCAAATATGCCTTCAAATTGCCCCTCGGGATTGGGCATTGACATGCCTGAGGGGGCACCCTTGAATTCCAGAGGTCGAAAATCCCATCTTTCAAAGGCCATTAAAAGATCCAGGGCAGAGGTGATCTCTGGCCGGCAATCGACCATTGACGGGGTCCTTAGAGCAGGACACACCCCGAGAGGTGTCCATCCATGAAGTGTTTATCCTTTAACTGTAGAGGACTGGCTAGTTCCTCCAAGAAACTAGCCCTGAAGCGGCTTATTGAATCTGAACCTATTGACATCATTATGCTGCAAGAGACTCTCTGCACAACAGAACAGTTAACATGAGCCATGCAGACATTGGTCCCCGCCTGGTGCTTCCAAGCCATTGACGCTGCGGGACGATCTGGAGGGCTGGCTATTGGATTCAACCCTCGCTCCATAAAGATGGACTCGGCCTGGGGGGGCCCGGGGTTCATAGGACTGGACATTTTCTCTGCTGATCTAGGCATGAATCTCAAAGTTGTCAACGTATATGCACCCTGCACCCAAAGAGAAGCATTCTGGCAGCATCTATTACATCTCCCCATGATGAATGAAGACCGGGTTATAATTGGAGGAGACTTAAATTTCTCATTGGGGTTCAGGGAGTCATGGGGCTCGGATTCTCAATTCGACCCCATAACTGATTTCATGACCAATCTGCTTGAGCAATCAAATTTTCTGGACATCCCTATGCACCGCCTTCTTCCGACCTGGAGGAACAGACGGGTTGGGGATGTTGCCCTTGTTCGCAGACTCGGCAGATTTCTTATGAAGGGGAATCTTCAACAACGCTTACATCTCTTTAGGCAGTGGGTTGGCTCGAGAGGAATATCGGATCACAACCCTATATATTTGGAGATTCAGGGTCCCTTCAAAAAGCCTAAGGCACCCTTCAAATTTAATCATACTTGGCTACAGGACCCAGCATATACCAAGATGATAGAGGACTACTGGACCTCCCACCCTATCAATGACTCAGAGTCCCTAGCCAAAGGTTTCTGCAGGAATCTTTCGGAGATCAAACACATATCTATAAAGTGGGCAAAGGAAAAACAGATACGTGAAACTGCACAACTCATTCAAATTGAGGCTGATCTAACCTCTCTCACCGATGACGGAGGATTGGGTTTCATTTCAGCTGAGGATAAACACAGGCTAATTGAATTGGAAAATCAAAAATCCAAGATTCTCAAAGAGAGAGAGGAATCCATCAAGTTAAGAAGTCGGGCTTTATGGATACAAGCCGAGGATGACAACTCGAAGTTTTTCCATAATTTTGCTAAGTGCAGAAAGGCCCCAAATGGCGATCTCACTGATAACTTCAACAAGCTCGCTCACCTGGGTATCACTCATTTCAGGAATCTATACAAGTGCCCCCGGGAGGCAAATCTTCTTGACATCATCAACGTGGCAAACCATTTCCCGCGTTTTGTAGAAGAAGAGGATGTGGAATATCTCATTAGCCCGGTCACGACAGAGGAGCTGGAAGGAGTGCTGAAGTGGTTCAAAAAAGACAAGAGTCCTGGGCCGGATGGATGGACCATCGAATTCTATTTAGCATCCTTTGAGGTTCTGGGACAGGACCTGCTAAGGGTGGTTGAGGAAAGCAGGACTACGTGGTCTATATATCATGCCATCAACTCTACCTTCATAGCACTCATACGTAAATTTGACTCCCCGGCATCCTTTGACGATTACAGGCCCATATCCTTATGCAACTGCCTCTATAAAATCATATCTAAGACCATTGCAAACCGCCTTAGACCTATCCTCTCTCGATCCATTGCTCCTCAGCAATTTGCATTCTTTGAATCTAGACAGATTCACGAAGCCATTGGTCTAGCCCAAGAAGCTTTGCATTCCATTTGGTCAAAGAATCTGAAAGCCATTCTCCTCAAAATTGACCTCTCTAAAGCTTTCGACCGAGTCAGCTGGCTCTATATTAAAATGATCCTCATCCACCTGGGCTTCCCCCATGCCTACATCACTTGGATCATGGCATGCATAACCTCCCCCTCCTTCAGTATACTTATTAATGGCTCAGCCACCCCATTTTTCCACTCTGAAAGGGGCTTGAGACAAGGATGCCCTCTATCTCCCTTGCTCTTCCTCCTGGTCATGGAAGGTCTCATCCGTCTCATGGAATCTGCGAAACGGGATGGAGACATTGGAGGCCTTCGCATATCCAACCTCTGCTATCTCACACACCTGCTCTTCGTGGACGACGTTCTTATTCTTCTAGATGGCAGCGTACGTGACTCTAGAACCTTCTCAAAGATCCTAAAACTTTTCTCACCAGCCACAGGGATGATGCCAAATCAGTTGAAATCCACCATCACCTGTGCCCGTACATCTGTACAGGAGTCCCGGACGGCCCTACAGACCTTCACCTACACTGTCCACCCACTGGATAGAGGGCTCAAATACCTGGGTTTCAATCTGAAACCCACATGCCAAAGGATAGCTGACTGGGTCTGGCTGGTGGCCAAACTGGAGAAAAGACTTACTGGCTGGAGTTACAGATATCTCTCTAGAGCTGGCAGATTGGTGCTCATAAAATCTGTGCTGAAGGCTACCCCGGTCTTCTGGATGGCACTAGCATGGATACCGAGAAATATTCTCGGGAGATTGCAGCAGCTGTGCAATTGATACCTTTGGGATGGGAGCCAGGACAAGAGAATCTTCACATGGATCAGCTAGAAGAAAATTGCACAACCCGAAAAATGGGGTGGATGGGGTCTCAAAGAACTACCTGCTTTCGCCATGGCTCTGGCAGCCAAAATGGGGTGGACATTACTATCCAGTCAAAATCTCTGGACTCAGGTCTCTTATCACAAATATATATGGCCCCAAAATATTCTGGATTGGGCTCGATTAACAAACTGGTCATCTACGGGATGTTCATCAGTATGGAAGGCTCTGGTCCATGCCCTTCCTCTCATAAGAGACAATCTTGCCTAGCGAATCAATGATGGGTTGATGGGCAGAATTGGTTTGGACCCATGGATCAACAGTGGGGGTAGACACATTCTCAATCCGGATCTAATTGCATACCTACAGTCCCGCGACATCAGACATTTTGCTCATATCGTCGATCCACTTCACACTGATATATTCTCCCAAGCTTGGAAGTCGGCCCAACAACTGGATCTCCCACCTCAATGGCATCAGGAGTGGCATCAATTCACTATGGCATTAACAGAATCACACATTCGAGTAAAACAAGGCCCGGATGAACTAGTATGGTGCCCTGCGGATCATGGTATATATTCTCCAAAATATGGATACAGAGCCCTCATATCCCATAGCATACCTGATCCAATACTTCCGTGGTGGAATACCATTTGGAAGCTTAAGGCTACACCTCGCTCTAAACTATTTTTCTGGTGTGCCCTCAAGGGTATTGTCCCAACTGGTGACTACCTCACTCGGAGATCCATCTACGGTCCATCCTGGTGCATATTCTGTAAGGCTGCATCTGAAAACACAGATCACATACTTCTGCGCTGTCCTGCTATACTCACACTTTGGACCAACATTCGCAATCACCTGGGCATAGCTGAGAACTGGGCGGGGATCGATCTATCGGACGCATGGGAGGCCTGGACGCGATACCACCCGGGCTCAAAACTGCTAAATCTCCCCATCGTAGCATCGTGGTATACCTGGCTTGCGCGGAATCGTACTATCTTCGAAGATCAACCGGTTGCTTGGAACCGGGTTGAAGCCACTATCATCGCTGCATATAAAGAGCTCCCCGAGCCACCCCCTACCCGGCCCAGGCACATTCAACCCATGCCCAACATTGACAGATCCATCCCGTGGGCTTTTTTCGACGGGGCAGCAAGCCAAACTAGGTGTGGAGGGGGTTTTGTCCTGCATATCAATGAACAACATCGCTATCTTGCAAAAATGAGATTGGGAATTGGATCCAACAATTATGCAGAACTTTCGGCCATTCGAAATCTATTACAATTTGCTTTAACACATCATCTTACTGATATTAATATATATGGGGATTCTATGGTGGTCGTTAACTGGATCAATAATGTTACTGAATGTCATTCGTACACTCTCAGCAATATTCTTCATAATGCTCTCACTCTCAAAGCAGCATTTAATCATTTCTCTTGTGTACATATTTACAGAGAACATAACAGCGCGGCTGACCAATTATCCAAAGAGGCATCGCTACTTCCCAGAGGTGAATGCCTAATGGTGGAACAGAATGGAGTAGAGGAGCACCGTTTCTACCACAGGCCATGTAAAGATCAGAGAGAACAGAGGGACAACAGTCCCGAACTTTGACAGTAATGGAGACTATTTTTTGATAAAATGAACTAGTTTTGAACTATGAAACTTTTTTGTACTTTTGTAACAGAGAATAGGCTTGAACAGCCCGACATATGTATGTATCCAGCATAATTATTCTAACTACCTTCTGACAGAACACCCTGCGAGGTGAATTTTGTATGAACTTCACAGTAATGCCATCGACATCTGCTATATGTAATTTTATAATATTAATGAAAATTACTGATTTTTCCAGTGGAAAAAATAATAACAATAATCATAAATAATAATAATAATAATAATAATAATATTTTTCTTTTTAATATTAATATTAAATTTAATAAGCTTTTTACATGACATTATAACAAAATTTTTAATAATATTCGGAATTTTAAAATGAGGTAAAAGTATAATTTTTTATTATTTAATTTTTTTATAGAGGCTTGATCAAGTCATAGCGCTTGATCGAGCCGCTACTAACTACATATATGGCTCAATCGTAACCCTTGATCAAGCTATTTGAATTTGAAATTTAAATACTCGATTGAGCATTTGAAGTCCTAAAATCCATAAATTGAGTACCCCTTCTACAAATTTTCTTGCAACACCATTTTGTACACTGCGGAATTAGGTAAAAATTTATCCTTAGGTGGTAAAGTCGATAGTGTTGGACTCATGAAGGAATCCTCTATCCAATGGCATATGAGTTTGACATTTTTCAAATTCATATGCTATTTTTCATCTAATTTCTTTCAAACATAATGCTTAATTTTTTTTTTGAAATGTTAAAGAGGTTGAATAAAAAATCAATATCATAAAATATACACAACAAAAAAATTTCAAAAAATACCACTATCCTCATTTACAAGTCCTCTTCAAAATGGTACTCTTGGTTTTTCAATTTATTTAAATAGTTGGAAAAAAATATCGTGAACACATGTGCCTGCAAAATGCGATTGAAATATTACTTCACCAACTTTGAAAAATAATAAAAAAATATAATTTTGCATAAAAAATAATATTTTAACATCAAAGACTTAGTTCTCTCCATGTAGATCATGCTCACATATATATTTATTAAAAATTACACATTTTATATTAAGTTATGCTACATGAGCACAAACATACCTCTTAAGATGTGTAAAAAATTGCAAGGACAAGCATTTCACTTAATGGAAGATTGACATGGTATACGACAGTAAATATTTTTGTTAAAAATATGATTAGTTCAACAACATCATTCTGCACAATTTTTCTTTTACTCTGAATCAAAATTCATAATGCTTATATGAAATTTGAGGGATTCAATTCAGTAAAAGAGGAAAAACATGAAATTGCATCACCACATTTGGCCCAAAAGTGTAACCAATCCTCATGCATTTACCCATAATCTACGTCTCTATTTAATTATTCTTCATTCAACATTCTCTAGTCCCCTTCATAAACCTAGAATTTGTCTTTCTAGGGTAGACACATCACTTGATTGGTTTGATAAAGTTTAAGTGAAGGAGCCTTGCTGTATTAGACTAGCTCCTTCCCTTCTCTCAGTCACTTATTTCCGTTTGTGAGATCTCTTTAATTTTCATCCCTTTCAATTTTTCCTTCCTTTATTTTGTATATTCCTAAGCCTAGAATCAGTAGGCAACAACTGGGGAAGCCTACTTTAGCATATTTGTGGAAAAATGCATAAAATGAGACACAGGTTCATTTTGAGGCTTCTCTAGTTTATGGTATGTATGAATATTTCCTATATTAAAATAGTTGTATCCATTCTTAGTTTGGTTATATTTAGAATTCATCCTTAGCCTCAGGAACTATTAAAATTTTTAATGGACTTTCATGGAATTACATAAGTTTGTAGTCCTTAACCCTATTCAGGTTCTTTCCTACTCTAGAGATCCCAAAATAGGTTTCTCCTTACAAGCTATAATGGAAAGAGTTTCCTCATTAGGGATTGAGGCAATCTGTTGAAAATGGCAACAAGAAATGCTAAAAATAGAAGTGCTAAAAATCGCACTGCTATAAATAATAGTTTGGGTACCAGCATTGTATTGGGAAATAGGGAATGAAAAATGGAAGTGCTAAAAATAGTATTCTATTTTTAGTAGTTTAGGATGGATTCCAATTTTAGTCAGTCCTAGGACTAAAAATAGGAAGTAAAATTCGAATTTGATATTAATAGCAGTTTGTAAAATAATTAATTAATTCATCTTGAGTTAATTAGTTAAGGAAAAACAAACTTGAAGTCAATGTGAGGACATGCAACAATTTATCTATTAATTGAGGAATTTATCCATCAGTTAAAGAGATAAGGATGAGTTCTAATTTGAGTAGTAATTAGTTGGCTTAGTTAACAGAGTCAAGTTGAGTTATATTTGATTTAAATAGTTTGTTTAAATTAAGTAAGTTCAGTTAGTTAATGCATGCTAGCATATAACTGATGTACTTTAGATAACTGAATATTCTCTCATGAATAACTCATGCATGTCAGTTTAGACAGAGACCCAGTTGATATCGAAGAAGGGACAGTGTACTATCAGTTGGATGAATATTTTTCCTATAAAGGAAGCTCATCCATGATGAGGATTTATCTCGTTCAGGACTGCATAGTTGGATTAGAGGTTAGTGAGTGTGTGAAGAGGCCAATTCACACAAGTGGCTACACTGGACCCCAATCAGAATTGCACAAAGAAATAGGAGGCTTGGAGGGCAGACCAGAGGTTAGATAGAGGCCTTTAACTTTTTATGAGCAGCATAGGTATTACAGAGAGAGCAGGATAGCTTCTGAGCTGATTCTTTTTGTAATACTGGCTATATTTCCACTTTTATGATAATACAGAGTTGGGGTTTCAGGCTGAGGCTTTCCCCGGGTCAATTCTTATGTGTTATGTGTGATTGATTTCTCCATATAGTTATATGTGTTCTTATTGATGTTGCTCATGTTCGATTAAGCTTCCACTAAATTGGTTGTAGGAGTAGATCAAGTATTTTTCTTTAGTCTATTGCATTATGAGGTGATCTACAAGTAGGAATTTCTACATGTTATCAAAGCACAGGTGATCAAGGAAGAACAATATACAAAAAGGGAGAAGTTGAAGTTTGTGATTCCTGAATATAGAAATCGAGTTCTTATCACATCTCTATTTCATCTATGGTGTTCTATGGTTTGAGACTCGAATATGCCCTTGATGGCAGTTCGAATTATATAGCCTAGAAGGATCGCATGGAAGTAGTACTAGAGGATAACGGTCTAAAGGACTTCATTGATCAAGAAGTCCTCAAGTCGACTCGTGTTGCTGAGTTGGCTAAATGGAAGAAATCTGTGGCTATATCAAGGAGAATCCTTCTGGAGGGAGTTCGAGATCACATAGTCTCAGGTCTCCATGGGAAGGAGACACCGTTTTCAATGTGGAGAACATTGAAAGATCTATATCAGAATAGCAGTGATCAGAGGAAGCTGGCACTGAAGGAAAAACTTCGAAAGATCAAGTGTTAAAAGGGCGACACAATATCTATGTATCTGAACAAGCTCACCACATGCAGGGATGAGCTTGGAAGTGTAGGGATCGTGACTACTAATGATGACATGGTGAGTCTTGCACTCCTCAGTCTTCCTAAGAGCTGGCATAGCTACTAGGACTCGGTTAATGGAAGAGAGAAACTGCCAGATTGGGAATGACTTTGGTTGGATTTGATGCAGGAGGAGATAAGAAGAAGCACTAGAGATGGTTATTCATCCATGGAGGATGAAGAAAATTGCTCCTTAGCGAGTAAGGTGAAGAATGGGAATGAGAAGGTTTCTCTTTCCGAATCCAGTTCTTCCCATGGTGGGAAGAAGTTTGAAAAATAGAAAGTGTGATGCTTTCATTGTCATGAGGTGGTCCATTTTGCTACAAATTGTCCACAGAGGAAATCCAAGAAGGGATCCGGGGAAGGATCTGAAGGTGAGGCACTTGCTTCATAGTTCGAGTTGGATTTCACACTCTTCGCATGCATGGTTTCATCCATGGTGGGAAGTGGTCGGTTTCTTGACAATGGAGCTTATTTTCACATGACCGACAACAAGAGTTTGTTCAGTACTTTGGAGGAGAAAGATCTCCAAATACTCATAGTGATGGGTAATGATGAAAATTATAGTGTCTCAGGTGTAAGCACGGTTATTTTTCAGAGGGAGGATGGAGATCACCTTACCTTGACCGATGTCAAGTATGTACTAGGACTAAAGAGAAGTTTGGTGTCGATCATGATGCTGGAAGATAAAGGCTATGATGTATTCTTCAGTAAGGGAAAGGTTTTCCTTAGAAACATCATCACTAGATAGGTGAAGCAGATTGGTTCACGAGTCAAGAACATGTATGCTCTTAAGGTTCAAGATGCATGCAAAGCCTTGAGCAGCAAGGCAACTGATGGAGACTTCGTGGTTGAGAGGGAGAGTATATTACCTCTCAACATGCAGTGCCAGAAGAAGTCTTAGACGATTGTGGAGGAGCCACGATTGGTGCAGCAGCTTCAGGAGGTTGTGGAGTAGCCACAACAGGGGAAGCTGAGTGGAGATCAAGTAGAGACATCTACTTATGCAGAGACCTCCAATAGGGGGGAACTTTGAGCCAGGTGGGCTGAGGGATCACATGCAGCCATACCTCCAGGTAGAAGGTGGGGCGATGTGGAGTGATCATCCCAAGGAGGAGGGGCAGGATCCTTGAGGTACCCAACCTCTTTGATTCAACTTTGCTACAGGAGCCCTGATGAGGAGTAGCAGGACTGACTGATTGGGTAGAGACAAATGCGGATGGAGAGGTAGAGAGAGCTACAGTGCAGGAATCCCAAGACAGTGCAGAGCTAGTAGGTTGCAACAATTCGAGATGCACAAGTGTATTGCACTAGTGCAGGATGGCACAGAGAGGTGTGCAACAATGTGAGATGCATGGAGATGTCGCAGTAGCTCAGAATTCAGAGAGGGAGCACTTGTCAGTAGCAGATAGAGCTTCAGCATCAGAGTATGTTTCTAGCCCAACAGAGAAGTCAGTTGGAAGTTTTTTTGTTTCGAGAGTTGCTGGAGCAACCACACTTGGTAGAAGTATTGCATGCAAAACATTCCGAAGGTATGGGATCGGGTTCGAGAGGAAGCCTTTCTTGTTGAGAGGAAGTGTTGAAAATGACAACAAGAAATGCTAAAAATAGAAGTGCTAAAAATAGCACTGCTATAAATAACAGTTTGGGTACGAGTGCTGGATTGGGCAATAGGGAATGAAAAATGGAAGTGCTAAAAATAATATTATATTTTTAGCAGTTCAGGATGGATTCCAATTTTAGTCAATCCATGGACTAAATATAGGAAGTAAAATTTGAATTTGATATTAAGAGCAGTTTGTAAATTAATTAATTAATTCATCTTGAGTTAATTAGTTAGGGAAAAACAAACTTGAAGTCTATGTGAGGACATGCAACAGTTTATCTATTAATTGAGGAATTTATCCATCAGTTATAGAGATAAGGATGAGTTCTAATTTGAGTAGTAATTAGTTGGCTCAGTTAACAGAGTCAAGTCTAGTTATATTTGATTTAAACGGTTTGTTTAAATTAAGTAAGTTCAGTTAGTTAATGCATGCTAGCATATAATTGTTGTACTTCAGATAACTGAAGATTCTCTCATGAATAACTCATGCATTTTAGTTCAGATAGAGACCCAGTTGAGATCAGAGAAGGGACAGTGTACTATCAGTTGGATGAATATTTTTCCTATAAAGGAAGCTCATCCATGATGAGGATTTATCTCCTTCAGGACTACGTATTTGGATCAGAGGTTAGTGAGTGTGTGAAGAGGCCAATTCACACAAGTGGTTGCACTGGACCCTAATCAGAATTGCGCAAATAAATAGGATGCTTGGAGGGCAAACCATAGGTTAGATAGAGGCCTTTGACTGTCTATGAGCAGCAGAGGTATTGTAGAGAGAGCATGATAGCTTTTGAGCTGATTCTTTTTGTAATACTGGCTATATTCCACTTGTATGATAATACAGAGTTGGGGTTTTAGGCTGAGGCTTTCCCCTAGTAAATTCTTATGTGTTATGTGTGATTGATTTCTCCATATTAGTTATATGTGTTCTTATTGATGTTGTTCATGTTTGATTAAGCCTTCGCTAAATTGGTTTTAGGAGTAGATTAAGTATTTTGCTTTAGTCTATTGCATTATCAGATGATCTACAGGTGGGAATTTCTACATAATCTCTATTAGATAAAAGATCATCCCAACATGGACAAAAGCCATATCAATGAATCCAAAAGAATTTTGAGAAGATGCAAAGAGCTCATTCCTTTTAATAACAAAACTCTTCTGCAAGCCTACTCTAAAATCAATGAGCTACAAAACCATTGTACCATGTAGCATGCCAACATTATGAATTTGTTGATTCAATAGAATCAAAAGATTGGTTTATTATTAGAAGTTGATAACTTGTTAAAATTTTGACGTTGAATCTACAAAATGACAATATATTATTAACCTCAAATAATTGGATCACCATATTACTTTCACATTATAAGTAACTTTTATTTTCTCTTCTCTTTAAATTTTCCTTCAAAAATTTATTTAATCGTATATCTTTCTATCTTTCACTTATTTCTTAATGTTGTTATTATAACACAATACACTTTTCTTTGTATTACTTTTAATTTAGAAAATTAATCTAATAGTAATTATCATTAATTTACAAAAA
>APFE031529444.1:0-20048 GCA_000404065.3 Pinus taeda | reverse complement strand
CATTCCCATGCTCAGCTTTATAAATTCATTTTCATGTACATAGGACAGACAATCGTTTGTGTAGCAGACTGATGATTTGGACTCATCATCCTTTGATTTGGATGATCATATATTTGGAAATGATGTACATTTGATGTCTTTATATTCCGGAATATATCGCAGCGCGGATGGATGAAACTAGATCCGGGGTCTTCAAAACGTGTTCAATCTTCACTCGGAGTACAAGTCGATCCATGTGAAAAATGTTCTGGAGTCGAACATGGAAAGACATCGCCTGATTACCAGCCAGTGATGTAAGCTGTTAACAGGCGCGAGAGGAATCACCAATAATGACAATGACCCTCAAGGTACTACAGCACAATTCACGTGGTGTGAAAAAGACTTGGCATTGAACACCACACAAAATCTCTTGGTCGAAGGCCATTAATTTAAACCTGTCACCGAAAGTGAGAAACTTGCCATTGAGGCATGCAAGCTTCAAAGTACTGAAAGGGTTGTTCCTAGGTCAACTTCTTGGATAATGAGCTGATGTCAACAAGAAGTGACCTGTTGTCGTAGGAGGGCCTTAATGAATCCCACATCTATGACACGGAACGAAGCAAATGATTTTGGAAGTGAAAACAATCTAATGATATAGGGTTCAAGGTGGCGGTCATGAAAGAATGGAGCGTGTATGTATTGCAGCGGGTGAGACACAGGTGAATTCTCTAAGTGACTTCTCTTGAACATATCAGTGACACTGATGATGGATTGGTATCGTTAACCCCAAAGATGGATGGTGTGATGGACCAATGGTGATATGACCAGTGAACGGAACAACCCAACTCGACTCGGATGCGGAGAGAAAGTGTCATGTTCAAGAGCGACTTGCTACCAATAAAGTTTTTTCAAGTTTTCTTCCCAATTTTCCCCAGTCATTGCTGACCAGTACCTCTTTATTTTTGTCAAGATTGAGGAGGATAGCATATGCTTGTTCTATAATTCGCCCTTCGGATGAACCTGACGCTATATTTTAACGAGCCTAGTTGCAGTGAAACTCGTTCTCGTCCATTTGGACAAGTTTGTCGCTATTTGGTTTTAACGAGTTTAACGACAAAGATAACTCTATCCTTTTCAATTTTAGAGAGTCTGAAAGGGATGGAAAGGAAACTCCAAAGATTCTTTTTCATTATATAATCCCTTAATTCTGAAAAAATGTAAAATAATACGAAAGGGATGAATGTTCGGTAATTTTAACGAGCCGAACAAGACAAGCGTTCGATCTTTTTGTGTAATAATCCCTCAAGTCCAAAAATATTAAAATCTATAGGAGGGATAGAACTTCCGATGACTTTAACGAGCCAGAGAGGCTAATCGCTCGGCAATCTTTTCATATTTTACGAGTCAGATGAAAAGAGCTTAAAGGAGACTCGTTTTCCGAGGAACGAGTGATGATTTCGGGTAGCAGCTGATTCCAGGTAAGGTTTGAAATTTTCCAATCACGGCAGTGTCACAAGGATGGCTAATAGAATCGTTCTTCGCAGATGTTCCTCAAAAGGGTAAACAATCAAATGGAGGCAAATGATCGGCTAAAACAGAGTGGAGGTGATGATGAGAACACGACCAAGGCTCAAAAGATGATGATAATGCATTCACAATGGTTATTTACCGGAAAAATGGTTCATTTTTTAATGAGCTTAAACTCTAGGGGAAACATTTGCTCATTGCTTATGTTTATTTTTTAATGAGCTTGAATTCCGTGTTAAAACTGCTCGTGATAATGGTCATTGATTCCTTGATTCACCATTAGCATTTTGTTCTTTCAAATATTGTACTACCTGTTCAATTGC
The DNA here is from genome assembly GCA_000404065.3 of Pinus taeda. Taxonomy (NCBI): domain Eukaryota; kingdom Viridiplantae; phylum Streptophyta; class Pinopsida; order Pinales; family Pinaceae; genus Pinus; species Pinus taeda. Next base: position 18,219 of record APFE031529444.1, on the reverse strand, counting down.
TTCATCAAACTGATTAGAAATGAAAACATATGCTTGATGAATGAGTTAAGAACACTAATATCTTACTTGAATTACGTGAATGGTAATTTCAAAGTGACTTTTCATTTTACCATTTCATTTGAACTTGGTTTGTTGGAGCTCTGGAGGTGCTTTTCCCCCCTGATTTTCACTATCTGATTTCGGGAGATTCTGTGGACGATTCTTGACACTGTCTAGACCAGGTAGGAGCTGAACTTGTGCCCTTCAATAGCATTATTTTCTTTTTGAATTCTAAGCATGTTTCCTTGATTTGTTGAGCCTCTCGGGTTTGAACAACTCGCCTTGGCTCCATCGCACCCTTCCTTAATCGAAAGGTGCGATGCATACTGGCCTTCTCATTGGCTGGTCAATATGCATCACTCCCAGTACACTGCTGGGGTGTGATGGGCACAAGGGGGAAACTTTTCGCACAACTATCTCATAGATTTTTTCCTGTTTTTTGCCAAATCAGGATCCTGACTCTTCTCTTGTTTGTTTTTCAGAGATTCATCGGAGAAAAATGGTTGTTACATGGCGAGAACGTGAGCATGAAGAAGAGGACACGGTTGCTTTACATGATCCGGGCATGGTAACTGCATTACGGAACTGTGGCCTGTTGAAGTTTTTTTTGCATCTTTACAATGAGGCAACAAATCAACTTGTTGCAATATTTCCTCGATGCCTGGGATCCTACCAACTAGGTGGTCCAGATCAGGGGCAAATCAATCCCCTTGACCATCGTGGACATCTATTTTTTGATTGGTTTATCGAGGCATGGTGCCCCTCTCTCATTATCGGGTCCCGCCCGCGGGGTGAGTCCGTGAGGGAGTATATTCGCCGGCACTGTAGAGAGAGATCTTTGCCGAGTACGGATGGCAAGATCAATATCCGAGATGTCACTGACTGGCCCTTGAGGACCATTCTGTTCACTTTTTCTAGACTGGCTGGTAGTGCGGCCCTTCACATAGCTAACAGGTCTTACATGCAGTATGCTTTGGAATGCCTTGAACCGAAGGTGTTCAACTAGTGCGATGTAGTACTCTTTGTGATGAAAGAACAACTGACCACGGTGAAAAGCGGAAGATCCAAGAATTTCGGCTATGGTTCTATTTTGACCACTTTAGCTTTGGAGAAGATCCCACTGATGCAGCCGCAGTACATCTCACTTGGCCTACCTCCACCGACTGAACCACAGATGCAAAGATGGGTTGACCTCATGTCTTGACATGCTGGCTAGTCTCAGATTTCCTTTTCTGATACTTTCTTCGAGTGTTTCGATCGTCAAGAGATGGTTTACGCCAAGTTTCCATATGCTGGCATGGATTTCCGGGGTGACCCGGATTTAGTGTTGCCGACTGGCGAGTAGTGGGGTGCTATGGGTAAATCTTCTGACCATATCTTTGTTTATTGTTCTTATAATGTTCTTATGCTTTCTCTGATCAAGACTAATCAAAAATCATGTGCTCATGTAGATATTGGACTAGTTCGACCAGCAGTACGCCGCAGAGAACCAGTGGCTGCTCCAGCAGGAGAGGCTGTGGGGAGGGCCATCCTCTGCGACCTTGATGTGGCCGAGACTCTTTCAGCACTACAGGATCAGGTCGAGGGTCTCACTCTTGGTATCCCGGATGTGAGGACCGACGAGCTACCTTTGTGGTTGCAGCGACATACTACTGGCGTGCCGAGTTGATGGACTAGGTGTTTACACATGATTGCACAGGCGGTGACTTGTTATCACCAGCATCATTAGACTAGGGTGCCCCCTAGAATTTCGCATTTTGGGTCATTTGACAGATTTTGTCTTGGTTACAGAACATTATATATAAACTATAAAAAGTTATGTATATATTTTTGATTTTTGGAGCTTTATTTTGGTTAAGTTACGTGATCCTGCTGCATATATTGATGTGATGCTTCTCTTTTATAAATGTCTCTTTCCAAAATCCTGACTCATGCAATAGATGGTTGGATTCCGTACGGAATAGATACCAGTGAGTTGTCGAATGACGAGTTGTGAGTCTAGCCTGACGACAAGTCGGCATATGCCATGTGTGATGGCATCAAAGAGAAGTTCTATCAACGCATTGTATTCATCGATATTGTTCGTCGACTGACCAATACATACCCCTCTGAAACTTACTAACCCGCCGCTGGGATCGAAATGGCCCATGCCGCAGAAGATAGGTTCTGCGAACTACGACTCGCTCCGTCGGCATATCCAACAAATGATTCCAATAGGTTCGACATCAGCAACGAATGCAAAAAAGCGGATTACCTAACCAAAATAATTACTCTTAGCGAAAACAAAAATGTAACAAAAGCATAAGGATTACTACGTGGAATTAAGCATAGTAACGCTTGAGGTACAACCCGTTGCGAGGTTGCGCCAGTGGAATCCCATCATAGTCCATCAACTCGAAGGCTCCTTTTGCTAATATACGCTTAAGAATATAGGGACCCATCCATAACGATTTGAATTTCCCTGCTCCCAACTTATCGGATTCCTGGTCGTAAAGTAAGACCAGGTCACCTTCTAAGAAGACGTGAGGTTTGACATTTTTGTTGAATTGTGCTTTAATTCGTTCCTTATGAGCTTCGTTAGTCGAAGCTGCATCGCGATGGGTTTCATCCAATTGGATTAGTTCCAAGAAACAATCCTCTTCTTCTGAAGTTCCGGGGAGAAGGTTGACTGCGAGTTTGAGGGACGCGATTTCACACTGAACTGGTAAGATTGCTTCTAGACCATACACAAGTTGAAAAGGTGTAAACTCGGTTGCATTTCTTACTGATGTCTGGTATGCCCACAAGGCCGAGTACAGGATTAGGCGCCAATTTCGTTTATGGACTCCGATCATTCTTTGCAGCATGCGCTTCAGGACCTTGTTGATTGCCTCAACTTGTCCGTTAGCTTGCGGATAGTACGGAGTAGAGATGTAATGGGACAGTCCTAATTTGGCAGCCAACTCAACCATCATGTGATTGCGAAAATGCAATCCATGATCTGTGACTATGGCCTGTGGAACGCCAAACCTGGAGACTACGTGATTAAAAAAGAAAAGGGCAGCCATTTCGCCATTGTTGTTTAATGTAGGCATCGCCTTGGCCCATTTGGTAAAATAGTCTACTGCAACTATGATATACCCATGCCCCCCAGCCGAGGTGGGGTTACATGTCATGAAATCTATGCCCCATTTGGCGAATGGACCAACAACAACTACTGGTTGCAGCGGTGTGGGTGGTCTTCTGGTTTTGCTATCGAAAATTTGGCAAGCATGGCAACTTCTAACTGTAGTTATGCAATCTTCGAACATTGTTGGCGAGAAGTATCATGCTCGCAAAATTTTTTGCACCGTACCATAACCAGATTGATGCTCCCCACACGCGCCTGAATGACAATCATTCAGGACTTTTTCGGCCTCCTCATGGGTGAGGCACCTCCGCAGAACTGTATCGATACAGCGATGGTAAATGGTATCACTAACGATCACGTAGTCTTTCACTTGGTATCGAATCCGTCGTTGTTCGGAGCGTGAGGTAGTAGACTTATATGTTTGTGTCTGGAGATAGATGATTATATCTCTGTACCACGAATTGCTTGAAGATATCAGAAACAAATTTTCATCCATGGTTGCTTCTTCGGATGTTGCATCGTTGGATGGCGATGGGAGATCACATAGTAACTCCGCGAATACCAGGGATTTCTTTGATTTGGATTTTTTGAATTCCAGATCAAACTCTTGTAAAATTGCTATCCATTTTGAATATTTGCCCCCCCAGCATCTGTTGTGACAATATATAAGTCATGGGGTTGCAATCTGATAAAATGGTAGTTTTTCTGAAGAGGACGTAGGGTCGAAATTTCCGTATCGCTTGAACAGCTGCTAGGGCTAGCTTTTCAACGTAGGAGTATTTCATTTCCGTATCATTTAAGTTTTGTCTTAAATAATATATAGGATGTTCAATTCCATTATCCTCTTGAACTAAAACCATCGCTATGGTCGTATCCGCTGCAGCCAGATACAGGTTAAAGTCTTTTTGATAATCAGGAGCATACATTAATGATGCTTTTATTAAAGATTGCTTTAAAGCATCAAAGGAAGCTTGCACGACCTGATCCCAAATGAAGGGTACTTCTTTTTTCAATAGACGATTATAACATTTTTTCCCCAGTGGAGTCGCCATTTTGTTACTTTGAATACTGTCCACTCGGATCTGCTATTCCCAGTAAGACTGGTAGCTATCTTAGAAACAAACAAGTAAAGACTACTTTCGCTTTCGTTTATGAAAAATAGATAAGAGTGGAACAAAGGACACCAACCTTAGTCTTGCACTTGGTTCCTCACTTGATTCCTCTCCTTCCTGATAGATCTTTTTCACTTCTCCTTCATCTTACTAGCTTCAAAGAGCACCTGTGGAATCAAAGCAGCATAATACTATCGAAGAACAGAGATCTATATTCATAAATAACATAGGACCAGATATGTATTAACCACACAAATGCATATACAATAAAACATACAAGAATGTGGAGGAAAACATGAATAGCTTTATTACTATCAAGAATAGCAAGAGGATTACAACCAATTGTTCTGACCCAGCATCATCCTCCAGCAAGAAAGCCCTTCTTCACCTCAAGTAAAGCTTAGATCACCCAACACTATGAAGTTTCACCAAAAAACCAACAGCACTTCTCTACAAGATACAAGATTCCAGCCTCTGATCTCTATGATGAGGGTTCCATATATAGATGATTGTAGGGGTGGTATCTTCTAGGTTTTGATTAGTGTCCTCTCTCTGATAGTTTTTTGATTCCACTTGGAGACTGATGATTCCTTACTCATCCCTGGTTCCAAAACAAGAGGCAAATTGTCAGAGGGGAAGCTTCTGGAAGATTCTATGATCTTCCACCCGCAACTGTCTCTGCCATTTTTTCCTTTCTCTCCCATCGCACCCTATAGAGGGGCCATCCAGTATGCATTGCACCCTTTACACTGGGAAGGTGATATGCATCGCACCCTCTGCACTGGGTATTCAGTATGGTCCAGTTTTAACCATTTCTGAGCAGTTTTTAGTGGAGAACTTCTGGGAGATGATGGAATCAGCTGACCTTGTTCCTTTCGGTAGTGAAGCAACACTTTTAGGGACTTAGGAGCCCTTAGTTTATGGACATTTATGATTGGGGTTGAAGTGCCCAAAAATGTCTATAATAGCAGGGACCAAAATATGGCCCTTATAAGGGAAATCTCCAAGTCAGAGGTATAAGAAGTCATCAAAGGCCTCGCGAGAAATAAATCATTAGGCCCAGACGAGTTTACAATGAAATTCTTTCAGGCTACGTGGTTGTTCATGGGGGATGATATTGTGAAGCTAGTGGAGGAGTCCCGATGCAATAAAAGAATGCACCCAACCCTGAATTCTACCTTTCTTGCTCTCATTCCAAAAATGGACCACTCGGAAGAACCTCAAGGTTTCAGACCAATATTGCTCTGCAACATAATTTACAAAATCATGGCCACAATCATGGTGAATCGCCTCAAACCTATCCTACTTGGATTAATCTCTCAAGAACAAACAGGGTTTGTTAAAGGGAGACAAATAGTAGATGGTATTGTGACGACTCAAGAGGAAATACACTCACTAAAGGCCAAAAAAACCAAAGGGACGCTGGTAAAATTAGACTTATCGAAAGCTTATGACCCCGTGAGTTGGAAGTACCTATAGGGCATACTGAAGATGTTTGGCTTCGATTTAAGATGGATAAGCTGGATAATGTCGATGATATCTACCCTGGTCTTTTCAATCCTCTTCAATGGGATGCCACAAAGGCATCCAATGCAACTCGAGGGCTCAAGCAAGGTGACCCAATGTCCCCATTTCTATTTAAACTGGTTGACAAAGGACTAGGAAGGTATGTAAAAGAGAAAGTACAAAGGGATTAGTATACAAGTCTTAGAATGTGGGGTAATGATCTACCGTTAACTCACCAATAGTTCGTCGATGACATAATGATGTTTAGGCAAGCAACCCTCAAGGAAGCCAGAGGTCTGATGGAGATCCTGAACGACTTTAGGAGTTCTTATAGGATGGAGATAAATAAGGAAAAATCGAATATCTTTTTCTTTAATAGGATGGCTGCTGGCTTATTGGGGCCTAACCCAGGTTCGGAAGTCTATGAGCCAAACAAATCTCGCACTACCAACCCTTTCGGGAACAATCCATGGAGCACAGACTGCAGTCTCACCTGAGGTAGTATGGGAGGGTGCTGGAACCAGGTTTCTGCACCCAAGGGATGTCTTGATGAGGTCCAGAGAGGTCGCGAAATGATTTGCGCACTCACACTATGCGGCACAGCTATCTGTCCCTCGCGTAGCTCTACGACGAGGCACTTCCTAGATTCCTTATTATTATAGCATTATTATATATCTTATCTAATTCTTAGAGTCTTAATCAAGCATTCAATAGTATTACCAACGTGCGTAACCATAAATATCAAAGATATGCATAGAATCATAACATAAGAATAAACATACAGAGTTGCGACCAGATGCACAATAATTCAGAAACACTTATCTTTATTAATCCTCTGTTTCAGTACATTCCAATTCCGCTCTACGCACTCAGTTGTAGGGGTCCACACACATAGCTGCAGACTCTACTAGGCCTCTATGCACATAGTTGCAGAGCCTTCTCTAGCCACTATCAACCCTGAATCGTATATATAGACTCAGATCGACTACTGCATTCATAAACCCATAATGCTCATATTAGAACCAAAAAGATACCTCTACCCTTAGAGCCTCACTCTATTTATACATTCCCATGGTCCGTGGACCCCGGGTAGGCCGACATATTCTATATTAACTTTACATTATTTTCAAGTGGACAACCCTTTGACCTGACGCATTACAATTCGCACTCCACGCACTTCATAGAACTTTTGCAGTATCAATACCCAAAATTGTGGGCTTTAAGCCCCAAAACTGTTATGCAGGGGATCCGCTACCCAACAAGCCCCCAACACAGGCATTGTGACTTGTCTTGAGTCACTCGTTGGTGCGGCGAGACGCGGTGCTAAGGTATCATGGTCCACCATCCCTGCAAGTGACGCACTACATTCTGTTGCTCCATCCTTGCCTCCTACAAAACTTCTTCAAGCTCCTGTTCTATTGCCTCTACTAATTTTCTCAACCAATGATGCTCATTTTGCTCTTCTTGGTTAACACAAAGTGACCCCTCATATGATTTTAGCTCTAGCTGAGATGTAAAAGGCGGGACTCCTTTGTGCCAGAACAGCACGTTTCCAATCTCGGGTCTAGTATACTCACTGTCTGCTAAAGCTTGTGTTGCATTTTTGCAAGAGACAAGATGCTTTCCACGAGGTCCCAATCTTCAAGGTACGTCAAAGACGAATTTTTAACCGGAATGTTTGTCTCAAAATTCACCATCTTTCCCTTAGCTTTCATGGATCGCCTGCCAGGCCATGGTCTAGACAGCGGCATCCAAACCTGTCCTGCTACTTGTCTGAGAATTTTTGACACATCCCCTAGCGTCGGTGTTGAGCTCAGCGTGGCATCAACAACCGTCGAAATCACACTATCTAGAAGGTCCTGTATCTCTTTTGGCAATATTGAAAACCTCGGGCTTCCTCCCTTATCATCGAAGTTCAACGGTTCCATACCTATTGGAAGGCACAATAACTTAAGTCTCCAAATACCATAGTTTGTGTGGTGGATGCCGCGCTGTGATTTATAGGCCTATTGAAATTCAAATTCATCCGTTCCCTCCTTTTTCGGTTTATTAATGCTAGATCTACCGTAGATCGTTCGGAATCTAGCTCGTACTGCGTATCTTAATTTCCCACCACCTGCTCCTTTTCTCTGGAACTCAGACATCTTGTCATGAACAGTGACATAAATGGTCACTTCCGTGTTTATCCACATAGTAGTGCAGATCCTTTTTCGTAACCGCAACCCTCTTGACCTACTGGTCCCGTGTACGCCCCTGTTGTCATGCAACTCCCTAACAAACGGTTTTACCATCTCGCGCTCTCTTCCAACTGTCTGGAGCAGTGAGATTGTGCTTCAGTCGGTTATTCAAGTAGCCGGCCCCCCTGTGTAGGGCTTTAGGCGACTGCTAGTTACTTTTCCTGGAAGGGCTCCCCATTTAGTTTGACAAGTTGGACCGCACCTCCGTCTGTGACCTCTTTTACCACATAGGGTCCTAACCAATGCGTTCTAAATTTTCTAGGAAATTTTTCGAACTTACTGTCATATAGCAATACTAAATCATTTACTTTGAATGTGCACAACTTGATATGGCGATCGTGCCAAGCTTTCTCATGTTGTTTCTATACCTGTTGTTGGAATCCTACTAGAAACCGTTCTTCTTCAAGTTCTTCCAATTGCACGAGCCTGCCTTCAAGAGCTTTGTGATTTGCCATGCCTGTCATCACTGCAATTCGCAGACTGGGTACAATTTATTCCTTTGGCATAACTGCTTCCGTGCCACAGACTAATCAAAATGGTGTCTGACCTGTCAATTTCTTGCACGTGGTTCGGTAGGCCCATAATACGGCAGGTATACGCAAGTCCTAGTCATTTTGTTGCGCATTACACACTTTAGTCAGCGCATGCTCTAGAATTTTCTTAAAGGCTTCTATTATCCCCTTGACTTGCAGATGATATGGCGTGCTCTGCTGATGATACACTTAGAATTCTTCGGTGAGTGCGCTAATAGTTTCATTTAGGAAGTGCATTCCGCTGTCACTCATGAGAATTTTCAGACATCCAAACTGTGTCAGTACATTGTCGAACAAGAATTCCGCAGTCGTGGTATTCGTGCAGTCCTTAACCGGCTGTGCTTCCGCTCATTAAGTCAGGTATTCAATCACAGTGATGATGTAGTACGCACCCATTTTCCCTTGAGGCTTGATCGGCCCCGCAAAGTCTATCGCCCATTTTTCGAATGGTTGCAGCGTCATTTATGGATTGAGTGGAATCTCACCCCTTCGCTATGGTTTCCCAGTCCGTTGACATACATCGCAGGCACGACCGTATGCTTTCGAGTCTTGATGTAGGGTTGGCCACCATAGGCTGGCATGAAGAATCTTCTGTACAGTCGCCTGTCCCGCATAGTGTCCTCCTGCAACCCCCCATGTGCTTCTGCGAGGATCTATCCTTGTTCAAATACAGGTATGTATCTTCGTAATATTTTTTCATTTCCCATTTTAAAGAGGTGCCCTGTGATGACAAAAAAATACGACACGCGTATCACCAATTCTTTCTTTTTTTGGACTAAATATCCCTGTGGCATGGTCCTTGTGGTTAAGAAATGGATGATATCTTCGAAGTGGCCCTCTGTGACCCACACTGCATAGAGTTTTGCATCATGTAGTCCTTCCTCCAAATTTGTTGGCTCCTCACCAGTCTTAATTCGTGACAGGTGATATGGTCTTGCACTTAAGCGTCTCGGTTTTACAATGACCTTGAAGTCATACTCTTGAAACAAGAGCAGCCATCGGCATATGCACTCCCCCAACACAGGCTTATTCACTAAGTATTTCAACACGGAATGATCAATATACATCTTAAAGTGCCCACCTAGCAGATAGTGGCAGTATTTCTGAAGTGCGTATACCATCGCCAATCCTTCGTGCTCAGTGGTAGAATAGTTCTTTTCAGCTTTGGACAATCGTCGGCTTGCGAACGTGATCGGGTGATCAATGCCTTCTGCACCTTCTTGCATAATTACAACGCCTAGTGCGATACATGATGCATTAACATGTGCATGAAATTCAATGTCCCATTTTGGAAAGACCAGAATGGGGGCGAATGCAATTTTTTCCTTGAGAACCTCCAGAATTTTTTTACATTCCTCATTCCAACAATATGTAGCTTCCTTTTTCAACAACTATTCCATTGGTTCCATATTTTGTACGTAGCTCTTAATGAAGTTCCGATAGTAACCAGTGTGTCCCAACATGGCACACATTTGTTTGACACTTCGCAGTACTTCCAAATTGAGTATGACAGCAATCTTTGCGAGATCCACCATCAGGTCTTGTCTGCAGAACACATGGCTGAGCAAATTTCCAAAGGGGACGAAGAAGGTGCACTTCTTAAGATTTAGCGCAATTTGGTGCCATCGGCAAGTATCCAGCATCAACCGTAAGCTCGCTATATGTTTTTTGACTAGCACAAATACAGTCCAACCATTAAAATAAACCTACAAAAACTTATTGATGAATTCCTTGAATGCGGCCACTACTACGCGCGAAAATATCGCCCGCGCGTTCTTCAATCCAAAGGGCATAACAATGTACTGGAAACATCCCCATTCGGTCACAAAGGTTGTCTTGCTTCTATCTTTCGGTGCGATCTTGATTTGATGGTACCCTGAGAACCCATTCGTGAATGAGTACGCTTCCTGTCCGCCAAAATTCTCCAAGACTTCATTTGTAAATGGTGTCGGGAATGGATCATGAACACAGGTATCATTCAGCTTTCGGAGGTCTACGCAGATTCAAATTTTTCCATTCTGTTTTTCTCCTACACTATCATAGGACTCACCTAGTCAGACTCTTCCACTGGTTCTATAATTCTTGCTGCCAGCATTTTGTCCAATTCTTCGCGGACCTTTTCCTTATACTTCGGATTCAAACGGTAAGGACGCTGCTTAATTGGCTTCACATCAGGTTTTAGAGTTATCTTCATCATTCCTAGGTCACCGAGGATCCCTTTAACTTCGTGATTTTGGTCGGGAATAAGTCTTGATATTCGTGAAGTAACTTGACGACCTTATCCACCGTGGCATCATCCCAATAGTCCCCAAGTGTCACATACTTCGGCTCCTCATCTGTACCAACGTTTACCTGCTTCATTTTCAATGGCGTAGTGATGTCAGGGCCCTTGATTGCTAGTCCTCGAATTTTGCGACTCCCATCAGTCTGTGGAATAGAAATATTTCAGGGGTCATCATCTTCATCCTCCGCTTGTACATTGTAACATTCTAGGGTCTAGCTTAACTGATGAGACCATACTGGTTGAACTATTTCTCATGGTTCCTGCGGTATTTTGAAAATGGCAGCTTTCACAACTTGCGGCACATCGTCAACGGTATCCGCCCGCTGGTCTTCAAATAAGAACGTTAACAAAAATCTCGTGCGTAAGGTATCCCATTCACCTATACCATGTCGGAGTTCTGTCTCGGTATACCAGTTTCTTGGGATGACATCCAGGGTATGATAAAATAAGTGTACCCATTCAGGCTAGGGCTCTTCACCATAGGCTTTGGTCCATTTTGTGAGGTGCATGCATGGGTCATCGTGTCCATCGTACTTCTCGGTTATTCACAACTCTGGCTTCCCAAACCCTAGCTGCATGATCCTTCTATAATCGCGCCACTTTTCAAAATTTCCTTCATGTGTTCCCCACCAACGCACAGGTGTTGCACACAACATCCATTTTAATGCATCGAACCTCTGATGCTCTAGTACTATACTCTCAAACTTGTCCAAGAATTCATGCACCATTTTCTATCCATCATAAGTTGGTATATCTTGAACCTGGGTGGTTACGCAATGTAGCGATTTGGTCATCATATTACAATTGAGCGTCATCACTTCACTTAACCGATTGTTCCATCGTTCATCTTCTTCGTCTGAATCCGCAAGGTAAGATTTTGCGCGTTCCATCGAGACCTTTCCATTCGCATTAGGATTTAGCCAATCCTAGTTTCCTGCAGTTATTTTGTAGATATAATCTAGCTCCTCATTGCCTCCATTGTCGTGCACGGGTTCGGTGTAGCGTTCTCTTTCAGCGGGATCCAACGGCACTAGCACACATAGGGACTTTTTCTCAAATATCATCTTCTGGCCTTTTAGGTTGATAACTCCATTCATATACGTAGCCCAGTCTATTCCTAGCAGCACAGGGTACATATTACTGTCATCTACAATTTCTATTACTTCGAAGTCCATCTGCGTGCTCGCACCTTCGATATCCACTGTTACCCCTTACAATCTCCCCGTGGGCAAGATTTTTTGTTGGTTCGCCATCCGTAATTGAATAGGAGACCATTGTAACACGGGCCTGCCCATGCGTTCCCAAGTTTGTTTTGGTAACATGTTCACATCTGATCCAAGGTCTAGAATTACCCGATCCATCTCATATTCACCGATTTGTGTCGTCAATCTCATTTCCCGTCCGATGCGCAGTGCATGCCTTCCCAATTTTCAGACTACGTGCGGTTCACCTGGTCCTGTGCACCTAGTGATCAGCTCTTGTAGTCCCTTAACAGCCTTATTGTCGCAGAGCAGCATCATGCATGTCTCTAAAAAAGGTAGTAAGCATAGAAGGATCCATTCTTATTTCTGGTTGATCCTTACTACCTGAAGTAGAGACCTCTGCGAAGCTCTTCTTAGATTCCATAAATGTTTCTCTTGCGCGCTCCAAGTCAATCCCATGTTCCTTTGTAGGAGCGTTGCGTACCTAGGTATCTTCTTCAGGTTGCTTCCCCTTATCTTCCCCTATAGTCGCGCCACTTCTAAGCGCCATATTCACATTGGGGTCTTCTTCATGTGGTTCAGACTTCATCATTTGGATCTTTTGAGTTGGATTAGGCTGTAGTACCCCTTTCTCGTGCATTTGTGCGATCAACGTTGGACAATCTACCATTTCATGATCAAACTACTCACATTATGGACAAGATATTCTTGTCGGGTTGGTACAATTGCGAGCGTAGTGTCTCAGTCCTCCGTAATTATAACAGATTAGTTGCCTGTGCCCTCGTCCAGGTCCCATTCCTCCTCGTCCTCTACCTCGCCCTTGAAAGCCATCGCGCACTATTGTTGCAGCTGGATCCTACCCCCGCACCTCAGTCTGCATCTTGTAGGCAGGTTTTCGATCCATCAACAATTCATAACTCCGACAGTTTCATTCATCGTGGGCCACTGATCTACAAAAATTGCAAAATAGTTGTTGGGGGGTTTGTGTAAATTTCTGTAATAGATGATAGTTATCCGTCGTGTGCTTTCCTCCCATCTGACAGATCGCACACCAGAGCGTGGGTGCCGCACTTTGTCCTGCCTGTGCCTCCGGTCTCGATGGCATTGGTCCCCCCCCCCTCCCGCCAAATAGTTCGTGAATATCTGAAAATGATCCTTATCATGGCCCTGGCTTTTACATTTTATGCACCACACCTCTTCTTGCACTTCTGGTCGGGGCACCCTATCCTATTTCAAACTCTGCTTCTCCAAGCATAGGTTTTGTAGTTGCGTGTGGATCTATTGGACTCCCAACCCAGGATCCTATATTGGAGTTTCATGCAACCTCATTGCTATTTCCAATGCTTCTGCCTGGGTTGAAATCTTCTGCTGTGATAGCGCCATCCTTAGATGTGGTGTCAAAGACGCCACAAAGCCAGCGTGGTGATGCGCATCCGTCAATGTCACGTTAGCTTCGCGGATCATTCTCTTCAGTCTCTGATCCAGATCCTAGGGGGTTTCATCTGGCAGCATCGTGAACTCCTTCAATTCGATGATCGACTGCGTCTCCGATTTTGGCCAGCTAAATTCTTTGTCTAATGTAATCTGGATTTCTACTATTTTGGCATTTAGATGATCATTTGAGTGCTTGATATACCAAGTCAGCGCGCGATCTTGCAGCGCACTTACCAAGGTGGCCTTCTCAATGTTATCATCTGTAATTCTGTGTGCTTCCCTTACTGCTCTTTCTACGAATCAAAATTGATCGGGATCTTTGCTCCCTACCCCTTTGAATATGAGCAACTTTCTCACACTCGCCATGCTAAATGGCTGGTTCGGTGGAGGCGATGTAGGCGAAGTCGGAGGTGAAGGTGGTGATGGGAGTGGTGGTGTTAGTGGGGATGATATCTGTGGAATGCGCTGCTTGATCAAACTGACCACACTCCTCAGAGAGACCCAAGCATGCTCTTCGTCACTTGCTCACAGAGGTGAAATTAAAGGACTATTTCCTAACCCTTTGATACCTTTGTAGGCCTTACCGCTCCGCATCGTTCTTCTCATTAATGGATTCGCATGACCCGTTTTTCACATAAGAGAATCTTCATCTAGGTATTCAACGATTTGACATACTTACCTCGCAGTCCCTTGAGAAAACATCTTTCTTCTTCGCAAATTCAATGATAAACCCTCCTATGATCCGATCCAGCCAGTGGTCTACAGCCCACGCGATCTTATCTTCAGATGCTTCTAGCCTGCGCACCAACTCTGGAGTCCACACTATGGGTTGATCAAGCTTGCACCTTCCCTAGCTATCTACTAGCCTCGTGATCCACTCATATAATTCTAAAGAGAAAGACACGAAGAAGATCTCATGGATTTCCATAGCGATCCAGCCACCTCTTTTCAGATATCTGTGGGGTTTTATTCTCCTGTACCATGAAATCGTGAAGCTTCTGATCCAACCAATCTTCAATTTCCTTTTTTGTATGGTTCTAGTGTTCCAACGTCAGACATCTCTTAGGTAGATCCCAGTCCCAGCAACTAAACCATTTGTTGGCTTATTGGGGCCTGACCCAGGTTCGAAAGTGTATTAGCCAAACAAATCCCACACTACCGGCCCTTTCGGCAACAATCCATGGAGCACAGACTGAAGTCTCACCCGAGGTAGTATGGGAGGGTGCTAGAACCAGGTTTTCGCACCCTAGGGATGTCTTGATGAGGTCTAGAGAGGTCGCAAAATGATCTGCGCGCTCACGCTACGCGGCACAACTGTTTGGCCCTTGCGTAGCTCTGCGATGAGGCATTTCCTAGATTCCTTATTATTATAGTGGTTATTATAGATCTAATCTAATTATTATAGCCTTAATGAAGCATTCAATAGTATTACCTATGTGTATAACCATAAATCTCAAAGATATGCATAAAATCATAACATAAGAATAAACATATAGAGTTGTGACCAGATGCACAATAATTCAGAAACACTTATCTTTATTAATCCTCTGTTTCAGTACATTCCAATTCCACCTTGTGCACTCAACTACAGGGATCCACACACACAACTGCAGACTCCACCAGGCCTCTACACACACAGTTGCAGAGCCTTCTCTACCCACTATCAACCCTGACTCGTACTTACAAACTTAGATCGACTATTGCATTCATAAACCCATAATGCTCAGATCAGAACCAAAGAGATACCTCTACCCTTAGAGCCTCGATCTATTATACATTCCCATCATCCGCGAACCTTGGGTAGGTTGACATATTCTATATTAACTTTACATTATTTTCGGGCGGACAACCCTTTGACCTGACTCATTACAATTCACACTCCGCGCACTTCGCGGAACTTTTACAATATCAATACCCAAAATTGTGGGCTTTAAGCCCCAAAACCGTTACACGGGGGATCCGTTGCCCAACAACAGCCCCATCGCAAGCCTTCCTAGCAAGAAGAATGGAATTCCGCATTGGTAATCTCCCCTCGAAATACCTAGGAATATAGCTAAGTGACCAACAAACTAGAGTGGCAAACTGGAAGACCTGGCTGGAAAATATCCAAGGGAGAATGGAGAATTGGACATTCAAATCACTGAATATGCCAAGTCATGTTACACTATTGAGAGAAATGCTCCAGTCGATTCTGATTTACCAATTATCTAGCCAAGCGACGCCCAAAACAGTATGCCAAAGGATGATTGACCTTTTCAAAAAGTTTTGTGGCAAGGGCCCAGAACAAAAAAAAATGGGCCCTGGTATCATGGAATTAGCTTAGAAAACCTCTAAAAGAAGGCGGGTTAGGTCTTAGAGACCCGTACATTCTCAATAAGGTCATGGGGGCAAAGCTCTGGTGGAGATGGATTGAGGGAGGAACAGATCTATAGAAGGAAATATGGGGGAGGAAATATAGAATACCAGGTTTGATGAAGGAAGGCTAAGAGTCTAGGAAAACATTAAGGGATCGTCCATATGGAAATTAGCATAAGAAAATAAAGAACTGATAAGAACTCATAGCTTATGGGAAATAATGGGAGGAGACAAATGAAAATTTTTGGATGATGCGTGGCAGCAAAGAGAAAAACTCCACAACAAACCTGATTTAGGAGTAGTATGCCAATTCACCAATAACCCTGCAGATCAGAAAGTGAAAACTTTTGGAGCTCAGACCCAGGAGAACACTAGAGAAAATGAAAAGAGAAACAAGATTGGTCAGGTGCTCCTGAATCCACCCAATGGGAGGTTTATGAGAAAGAGATGGAAATGTGGAAAATTGCCATAGCGGAAGGGCCAGATATAATCAGGTGGGGGTATAAAATTACGATTAAAGAGGGTTATCATCTACAAGTAGTGCACCACCTATAACATGGGCCACAGATATGGGACAAAATCTGGCAAGAAAAATCATGGAGAAAAATCACTTTCTTCATGTGGATAATTCGACATGGGAAAGAACTTACTTAGGAGAAACTTCAGATAAAAGGTTTGCAGGGACCTTCAATCTGCAGTATCTGTGCAGAGCAAGTAGAAACAATTGAACACCTGACCAATGCCTGTAGGTGCAACAAAAACCTGTGGAGAAACCACAAACAACTCTTTGGAGTCAATAGTAGGAATCAAATAAGCATGAAAGCAACAATGGACAATTGGAGAAGAAAGCCTTGCCAAAACCCCATTCTAAATCATGCTTGGAGAATATCATTAGGATTCCTACTATGGGTAGTCTGGAAGGAAAGAAATAAAAGAATATTCAAAGGGGAAAAGAGAACAGAAGTAGAACGATGGAAAATGATAATCCAGAACATAAGAGAAATGATCCTTGCAGAGAACTGGTATACAGAGGATTGGGAAACAAATCCCCAGGAATAATGAATAATGACAGGACTAAGCTTAAAGCCAAGCATTTTGATCCCTAACGCATGGAAACAGAATCCCCCTCACTGTGAGTCTGCGACCATTTTCACGTGGCCTCAGAAAGATTTCATTAAACTCAACTTTGATGGAGCTGCGAAGGGGAAAATAGTGAAATAATGGCAGAAAATAGAGCTAAGCAAAGGTGGAAATAACACTGCATAGGAGCCGTCGGATCGGACCAATCAATGGTCCAGATCAAATCAGGATATCACAATTGGGAGAGGCCAGTGAATTACATTGGAGGTAGCCCTATGGAAATCGCGATAATGATTAGCGCCATTTAACAAGGACCGTTGATAGAGCGCGCAGATCAATGGCCCAGACCAAATCACAATATCGCATCACTATAACACAAAGGGAAGACTCACCGAAGGCCCAAAGACCATGCGATATGTGATTGTGATATATCACATCGCAATATCGCATTGCAGTGATACAAAGGAGCGGGGCTGATACAACATGCGACTTGTGATAGCCGGATCCGATGGGGTTATAAATACAGCTCTATAAATTTTGAGTTTTGATATAAAGGGATTTGTTGGGCTTTTTTATGTATTAGCGCATTTCCGTATAAAAACCAAAATACAAAAGGAAATGACCTGAAGCGATAAAGCTGGACCCGAAAGGTTTATAGATGCGGCTTTATATTATTTGATTTCCGTGGTAAGTGGGATTTCGGGCGGGCCTCAAGCGATAAGTGGTATTGCACAGGCTCCGCCTAATCCCATACACTAGCCAACACATGGCATGGTGCAGGAGAGATAAAACTTCCTTTTTGGGAGGGTAATCTCTACACACATAAACCACCCGAAATGGTTGTCATCCATTGGATTAGAGATCACGTAGATCAATGTTGGGCTTGCGACAACGATATAACTAAGACCCAATAGGGATTATAGGGTGGATTCAATATTATTTGAAGTCTGATAGAAAGTGTTTTGTCATATTTTTCAGTGTTTTCTGTGTAAACAGAGAAACGACTTTTTCGGATTTCACAGGCGCTAGTGGTCCTTTTAGTTACAAACAGGTGGCCACCATACCTTAGGGCGTTTATCAATGATTGTTAAACACTCTAGAAGGATATGAAGGGACATCAGTTGGGAGCCAGAGAGCCCGAAAGGGGAGACGAACATACAAGCACCGATAGGCTTAAAATCCATTCAATGGTAGAGATAAGGAGGCAGTTGTTGAGGCAAAGAGAAAGCAGAAGATATAAAGCAAGAGGGGGAGTCTGTGTACTCTTGTAGACTAGAGGATTTCAATTAAATCCCTGTTGTTTTGTCATTATTGTGTTGAGACTCGGT
>APFE031529437.1:0-10718 GCA_000404065.3 Pinus taeda | reverse complement strand
TACTTCTATATTTAATTAAAAAATGTTATAAAATGAAATGAAAATAAAATATTTATGATTTTTTTTTTTTTTAAATAAGTGAATGTTTGTGGTCATGGTATATTGACAAGATATGGTATTGGCCCATGGTATTATCACAAATCATATTTACAAGTTAATAAGCTCGTGAATATTGTTATGAAATATTTTTATTGTTAAATAAGTTATGATTTTTAGGCACTTGGTATTGATAAGAAATGGTATTGGCCACTCGTATTATAACAAATCCTATTAACAAGTTCATAATATCAACGACAAAGTGGGCTTGAATATGGATCGTTAAGAATGTTGGCATATATTTTGATGCTCAAATAAGTTATGTTTTTTGGGGATAATGTATTGATAAGCCATGGTACCCATGGTATTGGCTTAATTACAAGTTAATAATATCCATGGTAAAGTGGAGGTGAATATCCATCATTAAAAATCTTGTGATAATGTTGTAAATATTTTGATTGTTAAGTAAGCTATTTTTTTTTGGCATGTGTTATTGATAAGCCATGCTATTGTAACAAACTATATTTACAATTTAATAATATCCACCCTAAAGTGGGAGTGAATATCCATGGTTAAAAATGTTGTTATATTGTTATAAAATATGAAATAGGTTATGGTTTTTGTGCATGTGGTATTGATAAACATTGCTATTGGCCCATGGTATTGTAACAAATATATTTCCAAGTTATTAATAAAATAAAAATATAACAAATTGAATTTTATTATTTTTATTTCTTTAACTTACCTAACATATAAATTATTACACTCATCCTCCATGTCATTTTTAACTTTTTATTATTTGTTAAATGAATAAACATTTAAAATTGTTTACATACTTAATTAAACCTAGAGATCTACCAAATACTTTGTTGAGAGCACCTCTCAGCTCAATTAATATAAATTTATTATATTTTTTAATTTAAAAAATTCAAACTCTTCCAAATTTAAATATATCCTATTAAATTATTAATTATATTATATTTACTTACATTATGGCTACACTTCTCCCCTACTTGGGTTGTACAAACCCAATTTATTATATTTTTAATTTAAAAAATTCAAACTCTTCCAAATTTAAATATATCCTATTAAATTATTAATTATATTATATTTACTTACATTATGGCTACACATCTCCCCGATGTGGTTTGTACATACCCTCTAGAGTCAATTATTACTACAATTATGAAATGAACTCAATTGACTAAATCTCGACACTCTATTCAAAGATATTTAATCTAGAAACAATGCAACTATCCCCAAAAATCCCTAAAACGATTAATTTTAAATAACATATAACATATAATTAATGCTATTATTTAATAGTTGGGTTGGGAATTTAATGTCGGAGGTTTATATATTATATTGATCACTTGATCTTGCTCTTTATGGTGGTCCTCATGATGAACCTAGATCTAGGTTGGACCTAAATCTAGGTTGGAAAGGGGTAAACCCTTTGCTCTATATGTGATTTCTAGGGAAAATGTGAGCATTATAACGTATAACTCTATTTCACTGAATCCAAATTGGATGATTATTTTAATAGAAAATTGGTTAGTTTTATTTTTCTTCATAATGTAAACAAACAAGTTATATAATTGTTATTGTTTTTCCTCTAAATATGGCCAGGGAAAACAAAAAAACTTCCATTTTATATCCATAAAAGAGCTATAATATGACTTTTAGTAATTGGCATTCCTTGTATTTAATGACAATTAATATGAAATCTTTAAAATTGATAACATGCCAAGAACTAAAGCCATATACAATACAAGAATATAGAAAATAACCCATAAGTCACTCAAGCGCCATCAAATACTCATTTTAAGGAAGGAATGAGTAGAGAAAACATGGTTGGCACGACAAACTACATTGAAAGTATCAAATAAAACTATATCTATTTGTATTTATATTTTGTTAAAATATTCTTATTGGTTTACAAGAATTACCCTTTATTGTTATTTGTTTATTTAAATACTTTATAATGTTATTTATTACCCATCAACTACTAGGTGTACCTATTCCATGTTTAAGAACAAATTACATTTATTATTTTGTTAATATCTCCCTAAACAGGAGTATCTACATTAAAAAATAAGAGGCTTTACCTAATTTATCGGGAGGTTGTTTGCAATAACAACTCAATATCATCATCCACATTATGTGGTTTTAAATTATTAATAATAATATTCTAAAAAAATATTTTAAAAAATCACTCCAACACCTATAGAACTAAATACTCAATATAATATTAATTAAATATTAATTTTTGGATAGCCAGAAATACCCAAAAGTATCAAATTTCAGATGTTATTTGGATCCTCATTCCCATATAGAACCAAAGGGGTCTCCACTTGCACACTATAAAAAGAGTTGCGCCTATGGACTATTCTTAAGATTCATTTCTGTAGCAAGTAATTTCTGTGTAACAGAGACAGAGATTAAGCCTTGCCTATAGAAAGTAATTTCTGTGTAACAGAGACATAGATTAAGCCTTGCCTGATATATACAGATTAATAATGGCCATCATTGTACACGGTCATCCATTTTCGGCTGGAACCACTATGATTCTCTGTTGCTTAAATGAGATGCAACTTGAATACAAGTTCATGGTGGTCACTGAGAAGAAAAGGAAATATCTTGATCTCAATGTGAGTTGAAACATAGTTATTTTCATATCATCTCTCTCACTTCAAGCTGCGACTATTCTCAATAACCATTTTAGTTATGTTGCTTAACTTTTGTGCAGCAACCATCTGGGCAAGTACCCATTGTGGTCGAAGATGGGCATGTCACCTTACTAGGTAAGTTACTAGTATGGGCCTGCATCACCAAGTTTAAGTTTATTTAAATTATCATCTCATGTAAGTTTATTTTTATTTTATTATTATTTAATTTAAGTTTAAGTTTGCCCAGTGCCTTAAGTTAATGGTGGCTATAGCTAATATATTTGCTTTGATGATAAATTTTAGTAGTGGGTTTTAAAGTTTGATACCAAATAGCGGATAGAAGTTTGATTTCACAAATTGTGAGTTCAAGTTTCTCATCATGATAATGTTATCATTTGTGAAATGTTTTTAGTGTAAGTAGAGTTGAGGTATTGGGCTCTTCTGTGAGTCATATCGTTAAGTTGACACTAATTGTTATCAGTTAAATATTTTTCTGAGAATTAAAAAAAAAAAAAAGACTATTTACCCTTACACTTATTTTAATTGTTATATTTCATCTCCACGTAAAAGTCTTATAGAAATTTTTCATGGGTCTTCAATAACAGCCCCCAAAGACATCCCCAAACATCTGGCCATAAAGTACAAGGGGCATGGCACCCATCTCCTAGGAAACTCACCCACAGAGCAAGTCCTGGTGGAGGAGTGCTGCGAAGTGGCAGGAGAATTCAACTCCCATGTATTCAACCTATTCCTTCAAATTGTGGTGTACCCATTCGGGGGACACCCCACTGATGAGGTCACTGTGGAATACTGCATTGCGAAGCTAAACGAATTGCTTAACCATTATGAGAAAAAGCTTTCGCAGAGCAAATACCTGGCGGGAGAGTGTTTTAGCTTGGCAGATCTACAACATTTGCCATGGACACACTATCTGCTGAGCGTTTGCAACAAGGGTGACCTACTCTGGTCACGGAGGCATGTGAGCAGATGGTGGGAAGACATCTCTTCTCGCCCTGCATGGAAGAAAGTTGTACAAAACATGGAGCAAGGAAAAGGGGCCGGTACACCTGTAGCAGGTTTCTTCTTGGAACACCCAGAAGCTGAAGCTGAAGCTGAAGTTGCGAGTGCAAGAAAGGTGGTGGCCGTTGAAATTGAAGAAGGGGAGGCTTCTGCAAGGAGAGAAGGTGTGAGTAGGGGTGGCCCCTGTGGGGCATGCAAATTCTTAAGGCGGAAATGCGGGGGTGGGTGTGTGTTTGCACCCCATTTTAGTGCGGACCACACAGGAGCTACCCATTTCAAAACAGTTCACCAAGTTTTTGGTGCTGCCAGGAGCTACCCATTTCAAAACAGTTCACCAAGTTTTTGGTGCTGCCAATTTGAGAAAGCTTCTCTCAAATATTCCGCAGGAGAGGCGTCAGGTGGCTATCCCGAGTATCTTGTTTGAAGCCCAAGCAAGGCTCATTGATCCTGTCAATGGATGCATGTTAAGAGTAAGACAGCTGCAACAGGAGGTGAGTTGCAATTAAATAGGTTTTCAATTGGATTTTGATTTTCAGTAGGTTTTTAATTGGATTACGATTGGATGATAATGCAAAATGATGATGCTGGTGCAGGTAAATGAGTTGAGGGCAACAGTACGGCTCATGAAACACCCAGAAGCTGAAGCTGAAGCTGCGGGTGCAAGAAAGGTGGTGGCCGTTGAAATTGAAGAAGGGGAGGCTTCTGCAAGGAGAGAAGGTGTGGGTAGTGGTGCCCCCTGTGGGGCATGCATATTCTTACATAGGAAATGCAGGGGTGGGTGTGTGTTTGCACCCCATTTTAGTGCGGACCACACAGGAGCTACCCATTTCGAAATGGTACACAGAATATTTGGGGCCGCCAATTTGACAAAGCTTCTCTCAAATATTCCGCAGGAGAGGCGTCAAGAGGCGATGCAGAGTATGTCGTTTGAAGCCGAAGCAAGGATCAATGATCCTACCCATGGATGCACGTTAACAGTAAAAGCCATGGAGCGGCAGCTGCAGCAGGAGGTGAGTTGCAATTAAATAGGTTTTAGATTGGATTTCAATTTTCAGTAGGTTTTCTTTTACTTTTTACTTTTCAAATTTAGGTTTTCAAATTTAGGTTGGTTTGTTGGTGCAGGCAGATGAGTTGAGGGCACAAGTACGGCTCATGAGGGGACTTGTAAATTCTGGAGGCCGTTGTTATCCGCCGCAACAAATGGAAATGGAAATGTTTCAGCATGCGACGCCGCAACAAATGGAAATGGAAATGTTTCAGCGTGCAGTCTATGCATCTGGGTTGGTGGGCAGTTCATCCAACAACAATAACAATTTGTTGGACAATTCATCTGGTGACGCAGGTGAAATGCTGCAGCAGCAGTCCATTTATGAGATGCTTCCATCAAATCCCTCTCATTTTCCACATGTAGGTTAAAAGGATGAGCGAAGAATATTCTTCACTGTTTATGGACGATAAATTTAGTGCAGTTTCGCAGCTAATACCTGTAGATGTTTCATGAATTTTCGTATCTGCATATAATACTGTTTATGTTGTTGTGCATCACAATTTTATTGTTTAAAGTTTCACAGTGCACTTTCATTGTCCGTGATATTTGAGTCCGGTTATTTATTTAGGTTACATTTGTGGCATTAAATGAGGTTAGCGTATTTAAAAAATATATTGATATTCTGTCCATGTTAAAAATCTCTTTCAACTATATGTTCGATTTCCATGTTCTATTTCCATGTTCTAGCTTTGATTTTTTTTATTTTCTATTATCGATAGCGGATATTAAATATATATCGTTAATGGCATAATTGATTTTTAAAAATATAATATAAGTGGTAGATTTTTAGAGACAATAGCACTGTTTTTTAGATTAATGGTTTCTTAATATTATTATAGAACTATAACCTGAGTTGAGTTTAGATTAGAAGGATCAATTTTTTTTTATTTGTAAAGTTTTTTAAATTGCAAAATATAATAGATGGTTTTTCTTTGTTTAAATTGTATTTTTGAATGTTAATTTAATATTGTTTTTTAGAGTTAACACAGATATTCAAATAGTTTATTTAAATTCTATTGTTGAAATGAGTGTAAACATTTAAATGTTAGCTCGTTAAAATAATAAAAATAATAAAATTCAATTTGTCATATGTTTATTTTGTTATTTTTTAAAAGATTTTGATACAAAACCATTGGTCAATACCATGTTACCAATACCACATGCACAAAAGCAATAGTATATTTCAAACCCAAAATATTTTATAACAATACAAAATTATTAACCATCAATATTCATCACCACTTTAATGTAGATATTATTAACTTGTAAAAAATAGGCTTTGTTACAATATCATGGGCCAATACCATGTATTATGACTACCATATGCCCAAAACACATTACTTATTTCATAACCAAAATAATATTCTTAACCATGGATATTCACTTCCACTTTACAATGGATGCCTACTTAACTCGCAAATATGCTTTGTTATAATACAATGGCTTATCAATACCACATGACCAAAAACATAACTAATTTCACAATCAAAATATCCTATAATACTATGAAAATATTCTTAACCATGGATATTATTAACTTGTAAATAACCTACCCTACAATACCATGGCTTATCAATACCACATCCCCAAAAGACATAACTTATTTCACAATCAAATTATTTTATAACAATTGTTAGTAATGATATGTCCAACATTTCACATGGTGCCTCCATCCATCATCAGTCTTCATAGGGAGTCATATGGCTCTCTATGATCCATAATCACCATTTCAAAAGTGGACACATTACACATTACACATTGTTAGTCCAAGTCCATAAATCTCTAACAATATTATTATTTAATAACAATATGACAATATTCTTAACCATAGATATTGCCCCCCACTTTTTGGATGGATATTTGTTACAATAGCATGGCTTATCAATACTGTTGGACACCTAATCCTAAAGGGTTAGTGCGGAAGCCGAACAGACTAAGTAGTCCAAGGGACCTTGGGATGTGAATCCAAACGGTCACCATATTGTACTATAAATGTACATCTATTGTTAATAAAAAATGCAATGCAAGCTTATCTTTCTATTTGTTTTCTCGTTCACCATGTCTGTCATGGTATCAGAGCCATGATGTGTGGCCTGGGTAGTTGCCTTGAATAGTGCTGGCCTATTTAAATCTTCCTGCCTGTTCTTCTGAATACCTCTGACCGTCGTAAACGTTTAAAAAGAAAAAGAGCATCATTACACCTGCTCCTCTGTCCATTGCCTGGAGGAGAAACGCTCCTTGAAGGAGAAACGCCCCCTCACAAGAAACGCTCCCTGACAAAGAACGCCTGAAGCGCTGTCCCTGCCTGAAGACTGCAAACCTAACTTTTTGACATGGTAACGCGTACCTGACTCCTCTGTTGGCGCTGTCTACTGCTGGCATTGTCTGCTGTACCTGACTCCTCTGTTGGTGGTGTCTGCTATGGTAACGCGTACAGCCCGCTCTTCCTCGAATTTGGTAAGTCGAACCTGCAATCTCCGAATTTGGTTACTCTTTCTCCTTCTTGTGCTGGAAGATCAGCGGACTGTGTTGCAAATCTGTGTGTAAAAGAAAGCCCACGTTTTTTGGGGCGGTCCATTGCCCTGAAAGTACCCGCCTACCTTGGGTTTCGACCTCGTGACATATATAGCCCGAGGGCAACCTCTGCAACGTCTGTAAAAAAAAATAAATAAATAAATAAAAAATATCCCGCAGGGCTCTAGAAGCTCTTTTTTGTACTACGTTTTCATTTGCCACATCCCAAGTTTGGCACATGTTCAAGCGCCACTTGCAGAACTTGAGTCTAATCGTCTTTGATGTCATGAGTCGTATTTTTCTCCTCCTCGGTGTGCTTCTCCTGCGAGCCTGTCTGCGTGGGCTCGGTCTTCACATCTTCATGGGTCGAAGAAGAGGATACATCGTCTGAAAGCACCCTTAAATAGTAGTGCAGTGGCCTATTATTATTTCGCAGAGGAGACTGAGAAGGATGGAAGAGCGAGGGATTATTGAGATCGCGATGAATTGATGATGAAATCAACAGCCATCGGGTTCTCTGGATGCCATTGGCGAAGCTCCACCTAATTATGTTCATGGTCAAATGAAATGAATAAATTTGAAAGGGTAGAATCAGTATATTGAAATTTTTTTATTGTTTAGGATGCTAGCCAAAACCACCTTCCCCGTGGCTGATTCGCTCGGCTCCATAATGCCTGCCTGAAACCTTTCTTCCCTGAACAGAGACACGTGTGCACAACACAAGCCAAGCTCCGAATTCGTGAGTGTGACAGGGAGAGAAATCAATATTTTATGGGGGAAGAAGTTGTTTTGTTGACAGAATCCAGTTGGATGCTGAGGAAGCTTCCGAAATTGAGGCTTGGGGAAGAGCCGTGACACGAAGGGAATTTGCTAGTTAGAGGGGTGTTTGGCCTTGAGGAGGCAAATCTGTTAATTGGGATTTTTTTGGTTTTTAAAGAAAATCTGGTTTGATTGCAGAAGGTATTATGTTTATTGGGATGCTCTGATAGATCATAAGGGAAATTCATTGCATGGTGAGTGAAGCAATCTGCACATTGGCTAGAGGATTGAATCCCCTGTTCATACTTCTATAGTACAGCAGAATACCTGTTATCCTATTCACTGTTAGATCAAAGCAAAATTAGAGTGGAAAGGATTGCAGAGAGGTTTCTGAAAATGGGCATGATGCTGGACCTTTGAGATCGGCAATGAGAGTTTGTGAAGAGTTCTGGGGCGTTACTTTATTTTGATCATTATGATGACGCAGACTTACGAGCTGATTCAGGCTATTTTTATATGTTAGTTTGTTGGCAGTTGAAGTTTGTTTCAGGGAAGCATAAGTGTGAGAGAAGGAATCTGGAAGCATGAAGGAGAGAGTGAATGAGAGACACCCATAACTAGTGATATTTCTTGCTATTCGATGTGCTTTTTATAGTGTATAAATTCTCAAGGACTGAAAATGGCATGGATGATGCCACTTATTCTTTAGATCCGTTTATTCAAATCTCTTTTGAGGAATTGTTATCAAAAGCGTTGCTATTATTTGGTTTTCCGTCCTTTATTTCTAGTTGGAGCAAAAAATCTAGTCTTACATTCCTCGGACAATATTTAAGCTATGTTTGCCATATGGATGAACCAACCATAAAATGCCAGAGCCGTTAGGTTTGAAGTATGATAAACACACAACAATTGTACGATTTCTCGAAACCCTTCCACTGTGTTTTTTGTTGGAATTGAAGATTGCAGAGCTATCAAATAGCAGCCCATTTGTTCACAATTCTTCCTACCTTGGCCGTTTTTGGCACCTTGGATTGGTCTATGGCCTTTCAATACTGTAATGAAATCCATTTAATGTCTATAGCCAACCATATAATGCCAGAGCCATTAGTTTCGAAGTATGATAAACATGCAGCGATTGTACCATTTCTGGAAACCCTTTCCATTGTGGTTTCTGCTATAATTGGAGACTGCAGAACTGTCAAGTAACAGCCCAATTGTGCACAGTTCTTCCTGCCTTTGCGGTTTTTTGCGCCCTGGATTGGTTTATGGGGTTTACGTGGCGGATTTTGGCTGGATTCAGGTGGTGTTTCTGACAAAGGTGCATTTTGTTGCATATTTAGTGAATATTATTGGTATCTTAGTTGATTTCATTGGTTTATGATAAGGTTTGAAAGGTAGCCGTCTCCTAGAGTAGGATTTTTATATAGAGATATCTCTGGATCTCTCGACTTTTGTCTTCAGTTTGCTGATAAGCTGGCTATAAACTACATCATCCCTTGAGAGCTTCGGTATTAGTTTTGATTGTGTAGTGCGCAACCATCCATGATTTATGGAAAGTGGAAGAATGTAAATGTACTTTATACAGTGAGACATTGGTGGCTGGTGATATTAAATACTATTGGAATGAATACGCATACATTCTCTTATACACTGGAAATGGTATGGATTATGCTAGTCTGCTACTAGTTTGTACAATTTGAATTTTAGTCGGAGGAAGAAAAGGTGGCTCTGTTCAACATAAACAGTTGCCTCCTCCTTACGATATTATTGATGTCATTCGGTATTTTACATAATATTCCAAAATAAGAAGCTGTGGCGTCCATTTTTTTTTCAACACTGTTGTCAGCATATATATATTTCAATATCACTTGGAGAAGTTCAGGCCCATATACCCATGATTTTCTTATTGTCATATTCTTTGGAGAAGTTCGAAGAGATTTGTTATTGACTGTGGAATAGTTTTGGCTAGTCTTTGCATCAGATTTGGATTTTTCATCTTTCCAAGAAGCTTTTAGCTTTCTGACGAACTCAAAGTATCAGCTAGACACTGCATTTTTTTTTTGGGAAAATGGATCAAATTGGTGAAGTATTAGAGTTTTTGAAAACTCTAATACAATCTACTTCTAATGACACATTCCAAATCACCAAAGCCTCTCTCTCAGAAATTCAGACATGTCTACAAAATGCACAGGAAAAGATTGATTTTTTGGAGCTTGAATCACAGCTACAGCAAGAAGAACTACGTCAATTGAGTCATCATTCTAAACCTGTTTCTGTTCAGAAGATTGAAACACACTCCCATAAACAGCGAGTCAATAATGTTATTGTTCATTCAAATAAAGCAGCAGTTGTACATGCAGATGCAGAAACTCAGTCTGCACTTCCCAAGCCCATCATCAGACCTTGGGAACAGCTTGTTCACAACAAGGAAAGAACTGGTCTTGGATATGACAAGGACTTGTCCTTTCATATTCTAGACTATGCCAAGCCTATTCAGTTTCAGAGTGCTGGATTCATTTATGACAGTTCGCCTGCTCCTCATGACAGTTCAGCTACAGTTGTTCTAGACTCTGCTCCTCTTCCACAACAGCAACAACAACAACAGATCGTGAAATGCCAACACTGTGATCGAGTTGGCCATATGAAAGATCACTATTTTGATCTTCATCCAT
>APFE031529436.1:0-20308 GCA_000404065.3 Pinus taeda | reverse complement strand
AATACTAACATCCTGATCTTCCACTTCAAATATATTAAGATAGTCTTCAAAAGCCTGGATATGCTTTTGAGCAGTAACTCCGTTCTCTCCATCAAATCGTGGGAGATACTCAGGATGATTCCTGGGCAAAGGATTGAGCACAGGAGGCAAAATGAGAGGCTTATATCTATCAGGAACCTTACGAGGCACAGGATTATGTACAGGGATTGAATGATTGGGCTTGATATTTGTTTCCTCCTTCGCTGCATGATGATTTTCAACAACGTTTAAAGGCTACTGTTCTAATGTGCAAGGAGGCTTTTCAACAACATTTTCAAAAGGCAAATCATAAAAATCTAATTTAAAATCATTTTTAAAATACAATATACACAACAAAATTTTATGGAAGAGAAAGAACATGACCTCTTGGATAGTACTCCAGGTCAAAAGCCTGATCTACTCATATGTTTCTTTTGGGTTCATTTCTCCAGCGGAGTCTTTATTATGAGGATTATGTGGAGTTGCTAGGTGGATAAATAAATTAACTTTGAAGGGCCTAATCTCTGTCCACCACATAGATCAGAGCTAACTATGTAATAAGAAACAAAATATTTTTAGATTTTTCGAGATTTTTCAAAACAAGTTTAAGACTTATTCGAAAGGCAAACTGATAAAAAATGGGGACTTATAGTCATGAACAAAACGATTGGTCCCCAGCGGAGTCGCCAATGATGTTATCACTCAGGTTGTTCCCTTTGACTCCTAAGGGAATACGACCGAGGTAACCACAGACCAAGCTTTGGATTGCAAGTCCTAGCCTACCTGCAATCAGAGAGGGCTCTCTCTTTAGGATTTAGCTTTGTTTGATATGATTTTAGGCTAGTTATGATGAGCATGGGTTTTGTTTTAAATTTGGTGGGATGGTTGATGTTTTCAGACAGAGTTGAACTGCAGAGTGTGAGAAGTTCAAACCATTGGGCATGGAGTCAAGGATTAAGGGCTATTGGTGTGTTTTCTTTGGCAAAAGAGAGGAATACAGAGCAAGATAACTACACATGGAACAATCTTTAATGTTGGAGCAAGGATGAAATGTAGGTTAGGGGATGAGAGGCAATTAAGGATCTCTCATTCAGCCAAAGAGGGAAGGTGAATGAATAATATATAGGAGCAATGAAGAATTCCTAGACAGTGTTCAGAAATGAGAGAAATAGCTTAAACATGATCAATTAAGTATGCATATTCATCACTATTTCAGAAGAAAACATTAAGAAATCATAGAAACTGAGCATAGAGTGCTGCTAAGAAAGTTCTAAGCTATTCTTTCTTTCTGCAACTTGGATCATGACACATAGATGATACAGACACATATAAACTGAAAACAGAGGTGAAAAAAAAACTTATTGAGCCATGTAGAAGCATTAGAATTCTGAAACAAGCTCTTTATGCCATCAATACCACAACCAGCAGTTCATAACAATGCATTCCAGCAATCTTTGATTATAGAACTCTCAAAATCTACAGCGCAAGTCTCTAAAGACGAATATCAACCAACCAACCCTTTAAACATTGCTGAGGGTGGTTATATAGGAGAAATATGTACAAACTTCCCTTGAACAGGTGTCAAGGGGGAAAGATATCTCAAAAAATATCTCTAAAGCAGATCTAAAAGAGATCTGTGTAGTAACTATCTTCAATTCAAAGTTGTGCTGGAAATAAATGCAACAAAATATCTAAAAGAGCTGCGCTGGGGCAGCTGGCAACTCAAGTCATGCAATTGAGGGCTGCGCATGAGAGAGCAGCCTCAAAAATGGGTGAACAATGGTCCTTAAGCTGTGTGCTAGCCTCATGGCCATAACTCTGTAATGACTACGCATTGGGCATGCAGCGCTGCCCTCAAATGTGGCTCGATACACTGTATTTTCAATAACTGGGCATTGAATCCTTTTGTCTGCGCTTTCAAGTGGTCTTAAGGCCCAAAACTATGAGTTGGTGAGCCTTTAAGGATCATAGCCACTTTATTGACTTTGCTAGGGCCTTTTGATGTTCACCTACTTTGGAAAATAAATATCTTCCACTTGAAAACCTTCACTGATACTCTCTGCCGCATCCTGATACACTTTGGCATGCATCTGGGCTCCTTCTTGACCTTCAAATGCCTTTGAACTGTTCAATCACCCATTTATGGCCGCTGCTCGGCCTTCTGCTACCTTTGGAGTCATTATCGACCCCTTTGATAACTACAATCATTTACATATTTCATCTCTGAACTAAACTCCAACACGAAATCCATTGTTATTGAAGTTACAGAAGGGAAATAATTCCAACAGGTTTTAACTTTTTGTGTTCTTCTATTAACATCTTAAATAAATGAACTAGATTTCCCAGAGAGTATTTCAGCGGTATTACGTTGCCTTCTAGGAGCTCTTCATCTTGCTGAGAATCGTCTACCATCAGTCAGAGCTGCAATGGGACCAAACATATGAAAAAAGAATCTAGTCCATCAGCTTCCAGAGGTAGTTGACAAGGTGTCACTGTCCTCATCCTGGTCAACATGAATTCTATCTTCATTATCAATAACATAATCCCCAAGCACAATTGCATTGGGCATAACTGAATGAATAGTACTCAACATGTCCTCAAACTCACGAGATAGTTCTGAGTCTCGCCAAGCACGCTGGCGAGCTGGATCTACATCTTCTGGCCTCATTGTAGGATGAACACTTCTTGCATGTTTACGAAGATCTCTGTAGGTGCCACTAAAAGAGCATGACTTGTAAGAACAACTTCTCAGCTTTGAATTAAGATATTTCTTAACAGCCTCAGTAATCTTCCATCCTCTCACTTCTCCCCGACAAATTGGGCATTTCAACTCCACTGAATCATTCACAAGTATCTCAGTAGTACCACTTCTATCGTGCCTCAGGTTGATACTTGATGTTTCCCCTTCTGTAACAACAATATCTCTCACCACATCTCTATTCCTGTCTGCTTGCAAATCTGACAAACCATGCAAAGCCCTCCTATTATGTGATATAGCTGATTCTCCTGATCTTGATATCCATGATCCAGAAAGACTTCTTCCCATTCTTCTTGGCCCGTCTAAATTTGCAACATCGAAGCTGGCACGTGCTCGTCCCTGACACTTTAACCTGTTGATGATCCACATAGACTTCAATGCCTTCGGATGACATGTTTCTGCAGTTTGCCCTTGGTTTCCTGTATTGATCGAGGAAATTTGAATGTCGAGAACTTGTGTCACACATATATGGCCAGCATCCCTTATCATAGGAACTACACAACAGCAGAACAGTATTGTGTGGCTGTTCCAAACAAATGAGGCACACAGCATTATCCCACTCTTTCTTCTGAGCATCTAAGTCCACATCTTCTAAACTACCATCCAAGATTGTTTTCTCTGAATTATTATAAGGATGATGACAAGACCTCCTAGCCCTCCGTGAAATCTATTTATCACATGAATTTAGATCCTTTGGCATCTTGAAATATTGACAGAAGAACAGAATAAATCTTTGTGCTATTCACTCCAGTTATGAGTCACCGAAGAAGAAGCCAAAAATGGAGGTTGCAATCTTATATAGTAATCAGATATGCTTCAAGCCTCTCACCCCAAAAAATATTGATTGTCTAAGACCTTGCAACCAAGCACTTATGTATTGTATATTGTCCTTTCCTCCACGGGTTGTTTTCAAACCTCCTCCGATGTGCCTGTTCTTGAGTTTGGCCCTCCTTTAACTAAAAAACTCATAAAAATGGATCAACTCATCAAAATTGGAACACATTAGTGGCACTTAGACTAGCACACTCTCATGGACACTTCTTTGGCCTCTGTAGAAAATATGGAACATTTTAACATGCAAAGTATGACATATTTGGCATGTAAAAATGTCGATCATGAAAGATGAATACCTGCTGCAGCAGGAGGCTAACACCCAGTTCTTCAAAATGTCTTTGGATTTGGCATTGTTGTTGAGTAAGCTAAAGGGAGTCTCCATGATAGTCACAACCTCTGAAATCTAATACATCTCATCATAATCCTCTGCCTTGAAGGTTGCAATCGTTGTCCCGCTGACACTGCTCAAGGTCATCATCTCGAGACCAATGTGCGAGATGATGCGGTGTATCATGTCCATGCATGGGAAGACTGGGTATCTACATGCAATCTGGTACAAGCCAAGGTTGTGAATGTTTATGTATACCTAGCAGTCTTCGAGGTCTTCCTCAAATGTGCTTGTAAATGCATCGTTGACCTCTTTTCATTTCAGTTTGATGTCCTTGTCTAGAATCAACTTAGTATCTTCATAGATCGATAGACTTGAGGACACTCGCTCAATTGTTGCTCTAGTTGCACTTCCGTAAGTGTCCTTTGATCCTGCTCTCTTGGAGGCCATTGATCTTGTACTGCTAAGAGGTGGATGAACACCTGAAAGATCTGGAGAAAAATTGACATGCATGGCAAGAAATCTATCAGCGAAAACCAAAGCAAATTGGAGGAACGACATAACACATACCTGGGGAAAGACTGGCAAGGAATTCGCAATTCCTTATGGGAGGTTGGGAGATTGGCTGCCAAACTTGCGTAAAACGTAATCCGGGTTGTCTGGGAGGTAATACTAGCTACTAGAATTGCGTAATGTGCAATCTAGGCTAATGGGTGATTGTTGGAGTTGCGCAATTTGCAATTCCAGCTGGCAATGACTCCAGGCTCAATGACTGCACTGCGCAATTTTCTGGGCCATCAGTCACTGTCCCTCAGGATTGCACAAAGCAAGCCTAGGGAACAATTGTTGGGCAGAAATGTGCATCTCTGGAGAGGAAGGCAGAGCCTTCCCTCTCAGGATTGTGCAATGTTGTCTTGGTGAGGCAGAGTCAGGGCCAAGGATGCACAGACCTGCCGACGAGCAACCGAATGCAAATGTGAAATTGAATGCATGGTAGTACTAAGTGTAAGAAGAAGCAAATGATCATGCATGCAAACATTGAATGAAGTATTCAGAAATAGAACAACATGCATGTCAGTGAAGCGAGTCACCGAATTGGCAACCATTCAGGCAAAACAGTTTCATACATGTGACAGCAATGAGATGGTAATGAAAACTAAAATGGTGCTAGTGCAAGCTATTATGCCTGTAAATGAAAACAAGCGTTCAAGAAATCAAGCAAAAAACACTCACACAAGCGAAAACACAAAAAGCGACAGAAACGCTGAAAAAGACAAGTTGAGACTACTTACCCGTGAATAGCTGAGTCGGATGTGTCGAAGAGTCTTGGATGGGATGTAGGATGTCAGAGCTCCAATATTGATGTGAAAGAATGAGCTTTGATGTGTCGAATAAATAATTTTTGGCTCATGACGCGCATGCCACAGATCTAGGAAAAAGTGACACTTGGAGGAAAGATTCTAAAATGATCTTTGCATGTAACCTTTGACTCCTAAAGATAGCTCTCTGAATCAAGGGATTCTTTTTGCATGTTTCCTTTTTATATTTTGGGAAAAATCAAACCATGCATGCTAGTCAAGTTTCCTTGGTCTCGGGTGGAACTGGTCAACCCAACTGCACATGCAAGAGGTTGTTCAACTACTGGGAGAAAATGTGCATTTCTAGATGGGAGTTGGGCTGACTTCCCAGGATGTTTGTGCAATTTCTGGGTAGAGAAGTTGATTGTTTCCCAAGATTGTGCAATTCCTGGATTGAGCAGCTCTGTCGGGAAGAATTGCGCAATTTTTTGGATGAAGCCTGACTGGCAGAATTGCACAATTCCGGAGCCCAGCATGTTGCTAGAGTGAACTGCACAATTTCTAGAGGGAAGGCTAGTTTCCCTCTAGAATTGTGCAATTTCTTGAAGGAGATGCTCATCCTACAGCTAGTCCAAGTCCGAAGAAACATCCTATGAGGGGAATGCATAAAGCTCTGATAGTCAGGCTGCATTTCTGCAATAAAAACACTGAAGCTTGTGTACTTGATGAAGCAAGACATAATGTTGTGAAGGGTTGGTAGGGAGGCTCCAAAACTAAGCTAAGGAAAAAATTTGGAGGGTGGTTGTAGCCGCTACAACAGATTGTTGGTTGGTGGAAGAGGCAATGTAGTTGGTCTGCACTGGAGGAATTATTTCTCTCTCATAATTTTGATTTTGAATCAGGGTGAGGTTAGTATAATGTTTTTCTCTTTCTAAACCATTATCTAAAAAAAAAAATACATTTTACACTAGAGTGATTATTCATGTGATTAATTTCTTTTCTTTATGCTTGATGATTCTAACAAGACCTTTGTTACGGCCTCTGGTAACCATTACAATATTACCAACATCAAATTTGATGAACTCCTTGATCTCGTCTATCTCTAGGTCAGTCTTAGTTATATCATTGGCCTTGAACAATGGATCCGGGTACCTAATTGTGTGTCCAACATAAGTGTTGAGGTAAGGGATACCCTTATCTCCAAATTGTACAGAACGAAGCTTGCAAAGTTTATACTATGCTTCTTCATCTTTGATTGAATATAAGTGAAAGAGACCCTTTGCATCATAAAGAAGCCTAAAATTTTCATTTGTTTTTGCAATTGATAGGACATCCATAAACCCTGTAGGATAAAATTTGTCTATCCTCACTTTTATATCAACAAAAACAAGTCTCTCCATTACAATGGCTATGACTTCACGGTATGTGAGGGCATATGTCAGCCTATTCCTAAGAATAACCATAAAAGGAAGGAATTCTTTGCCCTTGCATCATTCCTCATAAGGACTTTCAATCTGGAATTAATATTCACCATGTGTTTAATGCTACTTTATGAAAATGAATAAGGAATAACCTTATGATTATTCATGTGATTATTCATTTGATGTTTCATGTGATTATTCATATGATTATTCTTGTTATTGATCACTTTTCTGTATGCTTAATGCTTCTAACACGAACTCTGTTATGAACTCCAGTAACCATTACAACATTAATAACATCAATTTTGTTGAACTCCTTGATCTTTTCTATCTGTAGTTTAATATTTATTATATTATTGGCCTTGACCAATGGATCTGGGTATGTAATTCTACTTCCATCATAAGTGTTGAGGTAAGGAATACCCTTATCTCCAAATTGTATAGAACGAACCCTGAAATTTTATATGATACTTCTACATATTTGATTGAATGCAAGCTGAAACAACCCTTTGTATCATAAAGAAGCCTAAAATTTTCATTTGCTTTTGCAATCGACAGGACCTCCATAAACCCTGTAGGATAACATTTGTCTATCCTCATTTTTATATTATCAAAAATAATTCTCTCCATTACAATGGTTATGACTTCATGGTATATGAGGGCATACTTCAGCCTGTTCCTAAGAAGAACCACAAGAGGAAGGCATTCCCTACCCTTGTATCATTCCTCATAAGGACTTCCAATCTGGAATTAATATTTAAACATTTAGCTTTTCAACCAATAACTATGATCTCTCACAAAAATTTAAATTACCAATGACTATGATCTCTCACTGCAATTGAAATTACATATATTTCAAATTTCATCTCCAAGGTGATACTAGAGACCAATGCTAACAACGTTCTCTGAAACTATGTCTTTATGCAAAGAAAATTTAGGAAAAGGCACAAGAAACTATGGTGATTCTTGGGCAACTGCTATAGAAATTGATGCGGCCCTTATTGGCAAATCTAGGCATAATTTAAGAGAAACATTTTTCCACTAGCCATTTTCATAGTAGTATATGACTAATATGTGTTGAGTCCTATGTAAAAATAGATTATATTAATAATTTATTGAGCTTATTATGATATAGGTGGTTGTCTTAAGGCTGCAATATTCACTTGTTATCTCACTATTTGTATGCAAGGAAAATTCATATTAGAAGTATAGGAGTCCAATCATCAAGAGCCCAATGCGAGTAGGCAAAATTTCCTATTGTATAGTCTTGGGTATTAATTAAAATTGGAGTTTTATTTCTCTACCATCTATAATGAATCTGTTTTTGAATCTTTATCATTTTATTATATCTATTTTATCATACCTACTATATGTAGGTTGCATCATGTTACTCCAAATTATTATAAATCATAAAATTTGTTTTTTATTGATTTCAACTCTATCATCAATCTGATTTGACTCTTTATGATATCATTATATATATTTTATCATACCTATTATATGTCCCCTGCAGCATTATGTTAGCCTAAATTATTATGAATGATAAGTAATTTCTTACTAATTTCAACTCTATAACAATTAATATATACATGTAGTATGAGGTACCTTTAATCTAGAAGAAAAAGTTCATGAAGTTTCACTCATTTCTAATTAATTTATGTCATTTTATCGAAGAGTATCATTCTTTTTTCTTACCCTAGTTGGCTCAAACCACATTCCCTAGTATGATAGGAACCATAAGGTATGGAACTATAAAAGTATTAATCAAACAATATGACTTATTAATGATGACATAAATTAAAAGTTACAATGGCTTTGTTGGACATCTTAATGTTCAATTGATGGTTTTAATAAATCTAATATTGGTGTGCAATATATTTGATAAATCAAAAATTGAAAAATGTTTTGTAGAATATCAAATTATAGGCCCTATCTCTCTCGTATTTAATACTTATATATCTTGTTGTTTCTCAAACTCTTGTGAAGGGAAAGTTGGTCCTATAGGAGAGAGCCAAGGGAAAATTACTAGACAAGACACCCACTATCATCTTCTTAGTTGAAGATGTCATGGACCTAAGGTGGGAAGCCCCATAACAGATATCTAAATAAAATAAAAGAACTAAACAGTAATATCGTAGATACCTAAGGTAGCACGACAATAAAAATATTCATGATGAAAAACTATTCAAACCTAAATCACAATGAATCAAAGCAAAAGAGATAGGCTTGTAGTGAAGAAAGAATTTTTTCTTTCTGTTTTTTTGTTTCATATTTTTTACTTGGTTTTGTCATTTTATGTAATGATCAAGAATCCTATTGAAAATAACCTATTCTAGCCCTTGCATAATACTAGTAATCATAAATCCCTTACATAATACTAGTAATTGCAAAGAAGCAAAGATCTCACTCAAAATAACTCAAACAAGATATTTATTATTATTTGATCATTACAAATGAGGAGAATCCCATATTATATAAAATGGAGTCCTCGTTTCTTATAATGAGTTACAATAAATGGGCTCAAAAGCATGAGTACTTAAAACCAC
The DNA here is from genome assembly GCA_000404065.3 of Pinus taeda. Taxonomy (NCBI): domain Eukaryota; kingdom Viridiplantae; phylum Streptophyta; class Pinopsida; order Pinales; family Pinaceae; genus Pinus; species Pinus taeda. Next base: position 11,105 of record APFE031529436.1, on the reverse strand, counting down.
TTACATAAACTATGAAAAATATTACACTAATGACAATATCTCCCTCAAAATGCTCATGAAAGGGATTTTTTTACAATATAATAATAACATTTCCGTCAAAAGGGTTTACATTGAAATCTTGGGTGCATTAGGAAAATATTCTTCCTCAAATCACAAATTCAATAGCCATATATGCAACTAGGATTAAGGAAAATCAATTTCTCTCTATATTTGTTGAATTGAACTAAGGTGTCCAAGGTAGATAGGTGATGTGGCATGATAAAAAAATAAACCCTTATTGCCTCATAGAAAAGTATTGAATGACTTATATACAAGATGAAAGCCCTTACAAATTAGTTGTTTATTAATTTGAATGTGGGTATAAAAATTTAAAATGTGGCAATTTTTTCAACAAAATCATACATAACATGATGGAAAATATCCATTGGAAGGTTAACCTTTGGTATAGTCCAAACTTGATAAACATCACAATATATATCTAATTTCAAGGATCGTTAAGATGTTTTCCCAATTGTGTTGATTTGGAAACTTCCATTGTTATTCCACTGGGGCATTTCATCACAATAGATTGTGTAATATTCCATCATTCCATCAAAATATATATTTATTTTTCATCATTCTGACATGATCTAAAGCATTTGCAAAAAAGAAATATATTATTCATTTTATTGAATTTGTTTTTTACAGGGATCAGAAAACCCATTAAACATGGTTTAAAATTGATATTATGCATGAGTTTCTTATTATCCCAATCCAAGACAAGTTGTGATTACTAATGTGCTATACAATATTGCAACAAACAAAGTCCTTAAAAGGAAAAGGAATGTACTTGGAAGGACAACAAACAATGAAGCATATTATATTTCACTGATAGAAGGATTAGGAAAAACTAGGGAGTATGGATCCAGTGGAATTGTAATCTTCACTAATTCTAAACTCTTATGCAGTTAGATGAAAGATGTGTACCAAGTCAAAAAGGAGAAGTTAAACAACTGCATGGAGAAGCAAAAAATATTGCTAGTCAATTTCAATCATTTACCATAAGTCATTGTGTAAATGTTAATAGGATGTCTAGTGATCTATTATATGGGGCAATCCCAATTCAAGATTTGTGTGTAAAATATGAATTGGTGTCAAGAATCTCTCCATCAAAATTTATTGATGGACATTGTAAGATATCTTTGATATGTGTGTGTTTTCAGTTATAAATGTGTTGTTTTTAACAACCATGTGCTTCTTTCAATACTATACCAAGTGTGCCCCCACTATGTAAGCAAAAATTGGTGAACCTGGCATGTTTTATAAAATTTTGTATTTAATTCTCAAAATGTGCACTTTAGCATTTGTGTTTTCAGTCTTGAGTATATTTGAAATGAAGAATTTACACCAAATAATTTTGAAGAAAGGCAAAAATATTTTCTTATGATGATAATTACTTGTGATAATTTTGTTTTTCTTATTAATTTTCTTATATTTTTATTTTAGATTTTTTTCATCAAGAAATTATCAAATACAAAACATGAAAATCAAGGACACCAGATGTAGGTGGACAGTCAGGGAAAAACACATATACAATATAAAAGCCAATCAACAAATCTTCCATCAGTAGATTCATATGATAGTGAGACAACCAAGACCCTAGACCAACATACCTTACCCCTCGACCAGGTTATCATTCTATGATGTAGCAACCATCAATGTTCTCTTCTTGTTCAGCAACTTCAGGCCAACAACATCCCAGAAACTTCCATCCCAACTTACTGCAACTATAGCAAAATTTTTGACCCACAGCTTTAGAACTTCGATCCTACAATAGAGAGAGAATTTTGGTCCCATATTCATCTCAATAAATTTGCATGTGTGAGATAAAGGTAATCTAAAAACTCAATTTCCTTCTTCTAGTTTCTCTCCTTCTTCTCCAACAACTTCGCACTTTTCACTGCAACTAGTTTACTACACTTTTTACTGCAAATCGAACTTGTTGTGTGTGAGTTCTAAATGAAGTCGAGTTTCTCCCATATATAGGCGTCTAGTGAGGTCGAATTACCCTGTTTGAGGCAAACTTGGAGGGAGGAGGCCTAAATGAGTTATTTTACAATAAAATAATTTTCTTTTTGACAAATAATTCCCAAGAAGTGTTCTTTATAATATGACATGGAAAAGGACACTTGACATAAACCCTAGAGGTATAAAATGGAGACCTTGACCTATAAAAAATTGACCCAAGCATGAAACCCATGCTTTAATAAGTCAATTTATTTAATAATAAAAATTATTTTTCTTTCTTTTGATAAATACATTTCATTTTGACTCATGTACACTTATGAAGACTGAACCTAGTTACATTCTTCAACACTCCCTCTTAAATAGGGAGGTATTCATAATCACATATGTATACAAGTACATGGAAGATCTCAAAACACGTGAACTATGAAGAGTTTAGGCACACTCAGTGCCATGGACTAGATTCATGACCAGGGAAATCTATCCGGGTGGTACTAAGATGGACTAAAGCTTTCAGCATCTCTAGGTACCATTAGTGTTACTTACTAACCATAAACCCAAGGAACTAGGTGCGTAATGCAAGGCTAAAGCTCTATGAATTAGGGGAATTTTGAGGTCTAAAATGGGTCTTGTAAGGAAATTACAAAATAATAGTTGAAATAATGAAAAAATATTAGATTACATCATCAAATTTTAGAGGGAAAAATAAAAACTATTTTTTCAACTCCTATTTTCAACTTATCTCCTTGTGGTTTTACTCAAATTTTGAGCGGAAACACTCATTGGATGAAGAATTTGATTTCTCATCCAAGGAGTACCCATGTTGCGGACTTTTGGTGGACCTTGCTACACAAAAAAAGAGAAATACAGTAAAAAAAAAAAAAAGTGTGATTGCAATCATGTTTGTTCATGTATTTCTCATTTTTCGTGTAGCAAGGTCCACCGAAAGTATGAAAAATGGGTACTCCTTGGATGAGCAATTAAACTTTGCATCCAACAAGTACTCCCACTCAAAATTTGAGTAAAACCTTACAGATATAAGTTTTAAAATACGAGTTGAAAAGTAGTTTTATTAATTTTAATATTTTTAATATTTTTACTTTTTTACTCCAAAAATGATGAATCATCCCTCATGGTTGACATCATCATCTTGAATCCTATTGGTTCTTATAAATTTTATTTTGGTTGCATATTTTTCTTAGGGGGGCAATTTTGAACCTCAAAATTCCCCTAATGACCAATGCTACCTTCCCTACTTCGAGAACTAGACATACACACATAGGTCAGCCAGATGTCCTCCTAGGAATTTTGTATTACACACAATGCCTCATCACTCTCGATTATTAAAATTGGTAACAAAAAATCTCTCTTGATCAAATAGATCGATTAAATCATATAAATCAAGCATTCTTCCAAAACTTCGAGAGATTTTCATGTACAAACACAACACTAATCAGTAACAACCTTTCAAATACACATAAGTAAACACAAACCTTTAGGGTCTTCAATCATCTTGATGCCACTTATATCAAGTTATTCATATGCAACTAGTCAGAAACTTTTCTTCTTTAATTTCTTCAGCAACACCAAGACATCCTTAATATACATTCTCCAATTTAATCTTCAATGTATCCATCATGACTATGATAATATGCCTCCCTTTCAACTTGGGAGTTATACCCTTTCTTTTATCCAGGATCCCTCCTATATTAGGGAGATCAACTACTTTATATAACATTGAATAATGGCTTCATTCCTTCTTATCAAAGTTTTTTTTATCATCATCATTCATATAACTTCTTTCATCATTCTTACCAATCAAATCAACTTTACTTACGAATATCTTCAACATCTTGAAGATCATGTGCATGCACAACTTAAACAACAAGTACAACCAAGTACGTATACAGAAGCATGAAGTTAACTATATCATAATCATACAATAATGGAAGCATTATACTTCAGACATCAAAAACCTAAACTTAGTTAGGTTCATAATTAGCAAGAGACACATACTGCTATACTTCAATTTCTTGCTCGAGTTTGGATATAAACCCTAGATCACATCATTTAAAGTAACTCAATCAAGATATCAGTCTCATTATATCTAGGGCCTCAATATTTCATTCAAAGATATGACAAACTCTTCTATGATATATTGCAAACCCTAGAAGCAATTCAGACAAGTACAATTGTACAATGCATCTAACAATTTTCATAACTTATATGTTAGAATTTTACTAAGATTTAATGCAAACCCTATATTCCATCTTTTAGACACTAAGCCTTAGATATCAACAATAAAAACCAATCCCAGCACAATCTAAGGTTTCAAAAATATGACCAACCTTTTATAAACCCTAGACTTTATCATCAAATTTGAAACAATATCATTATATCCTCGAATATCAAACTTCTACTAGGGCTTAGTTACAAACCCTAGAATTTACACATTATAAGCATCAACAATTATGTTAGTGCATATACATATCTAGGATTCATAATCATGCATAACCATATCACAATAACATATATCAGGTAAGCTCAAGACACAAATATCAATACATTAAAGTTACACCTATAACAATTTTGATCAGGCCAGGGTTTCGATCACAGGGATAAACATACACCTAGGGTTTCATTCCTAGGAGCTTATTCTAGATGTATAAGGGTTTTCCTTATAAACCCTAATTTACAAAAAACTTTAAAGGTCTAGGATTTCAATACATAGACATTACCATCCAACCCTAAAAGACTAGGGTTTCCATAGTGATACCAAAGCCCCAAATATCAAAAGAATATAATTTTCTAGATTCCATCAATAACCCTAAGAAGACTAGGGTTTCATAATCAATATTGGCACACCCTTATGTTAGGATTTTATACATAATATTTTTAGGGTTCCATAAGTATGATTGATTGTATAATGAGGTAAATTCAACCTAATGATTAATCACCCAAATAATAATCTTTATGATTCAAAGGTCCTAGACATAACAATGTTAGTAATTTAAAGCATATTTTAAAAGAAATGAATATACCTTTCTTATGAAGAGAACAAAGCTTATGGTCTAAGAGATACCTTTGAGTTGTTTCTTTAACAAACCTTGTAGGACATCAATTCTTGAAGAGATTCCTTTACAATAGTACTTTTACCATGCTTTATCTTGTGATATCTCCTCCATAACCCTTGAGCATTCAACAAGTTTTTCTAAACAAGGAAAATATGAAAAGAAATGTTATTAGCATCTAATACAAATATAGTTTTGAAAGGAGATGAAAACTAAATATAAAAAGATAATTCAAGGAGTAATATACTTATATTTGGTAAAATGGTGAGGGCTCCTTCTTAATCCAATCTTGAGGGATACCGATAACTTTATCAAAAAAATTCAAGAATGTTCTTCTAAAGCATGTTAGACCTATGAGTACTAGAAATCAAAGCATAATATAAAACAATAAAAAACTTAGAGTAGAATATTAAGAGAGAGAGGACTTAATAGTGTAAGTCCTTTATTTATGATTCTTCTGTCTTGTTATTTTTTGAATATCCTTCATCGGCAACATTTGCTTGATCCATATTTCTCCTTTATTTTGTGGATTCTCAGGAAAATCAGTTCTATAGTGACCCATCTTGTGGAAATTGTAGCATTCAATCTTGGATATGTCTATCTACTTCCTTGTCCCTTTGTATTTATTGAAGGTTCTTTAATTATTGTGATGAATGTAATAGGAATTTGAGATGTCCTACTCTTCATTTGCCTTTTTGTTTACTAATGAAATGTTGACTTCTTCTTGACCACATGCATTCCATAATTGTTTGAATGTAGTAGTATCCTTCCAACTGTTGATTCCAGATGCAAAGGCACTCCAAGATGTTGGTAATCCTACAAGTGCAATAATCACGAGCTCCTTTCCAAGTACTATTTCATCTATTTCCTGTAGATCATCTCTTATTCTAGTTATCTTCACAAAGAATGATGCCACATTATCATCTTTGTTAATCTCCATAGTTCATAGTTCATAGTTCATTCTCAAGGCTTATAATTCGACGAATATTTTTTTATTATGAATAATTTGTATAAGGCCTCATACATTTCTTGAGTGGAATCTATGTTAGATATGTATGGAATGAGGTTGTCCTTTATTCCATCCACTATTAGTCTCATGGCCAATATTTATGTTTCTCTAAACTTTGCTTTTTCTGTTTCACTTGATTCATCTGTATGCTTCTTTAATTTTCCTTTGACTAGAGCGAAAACTTTATTTTCTCAAGGATGGGATCTATCCTCTTTTTCCATGCCTTGTATTTGGAGGCTCCTTCTAGTTTGTTGTATCCCTTTAATGAGTTAGAAATGGTTCTTGTAGATAGTAGGCTTATCCCTTATATGATCTATTTTCTTGATGGCCTTTATTAAACTTCTTAAGACTCCTTATTCTCCTTTCAATAGATCTCCAGGTTGCCTTTCTCTTCCTTCTTCACCTTAGCTTTGATATCATGTTGTGAAATTAGAAAGGCATTAAGAATTTCTTATGATGATAATTACTTGTGATATTCTTGTTTTTCTTATTAATTTTCTTCTTTTATTCTTTTATCTTTGTTTCAACAACAAATTATAAAATACAAAACATGAAGATCAGGGACACTAGATGTAGTCAGTTGGCCATGGAAAACCCCCTATACAGTGGAAAAGTCAATCAAAAACTCGTCCTTCAGCAGATTCATATGATAGTGAGACAACCAAGACCCTATAACAACATACCTTCCTCCTCCACCAAGTCAACCTTATATGATGCAACAACCTTTAATCTTCTCTTCTTGTTTAGCAACTTCAACCCAACAACATCCCATAAACTTCAATCCCATTTTACTACAACTGCATCAGAACTTTCAACCCCGGGCTTTAGAACTTTGATCCTACAATAGAGAGATAATTCATGTCCCATCTTTAGCTCAATAACTTTGCATGTGTGAGTGAAAGGTAACCCAAAAACTTGATTACCTTCTTCGAGCTTCTCTCCTTATTCTCTAGTAACTTAGCAATCTTTACTACAAGTACTAGTTTACTGCACTTTTTATTACAAATCGAATTTGGTGTGTGTGAGTTCTAGATGAAGTCAAGTTACTCTAATATATAGGCTTCTGGTGAGGTCGAATTACCCTATTTGAGGCCTACTTGATCTCCTTGAGGCTGGCTTGGTGGAAGGAGGCCTATATGACCTATTTTACAATAAAAATAGTTTTCTTCTTTGACAAAATACTCCAAAGAAGGGTTATTTACAATATGGCATGGACAAGGACACTTGACATAAACCCTAGAGGTCTAAAATGAAGACCTTCACCTTAAATAAATTGACCTAAACATAAAACCCATGCTTTAATAAGTCAATTTATTTAATAATAAAAATTATTTTCCTTTCTTTTGATAAATACATTCATTATCACTCAAGTACAATTATGAATTTGAACCTAGTTACATTGTTCAACAGTTAATACATTTTCCCAATTGCATTGATTTTTAAACTACCATTATTATTCCACCGGGGTAGTTCATCACAATAGATAATGTATTATTCCATAATTCCATCACAATATATATTTATTTTTCATCATTCTCCCATGATCTAAGGAATTTGCAAAAAACAAATATAGTATTCATTTTATTGAATTTGTTTTTTACAAGGATCAGAAAACCCATTAAACATGGTTGAAAAATGGACATTGTGCATAGAATTTTCTTGTTATCCCAATCCAGACAATCTGTGATTACTTATGTGCTATACAATATCACGATGAACAAAGTCCTCCAAAGGAAAAGGAATGTACCTAGAAGGACAACAAACAATAAATCATATTATATTGCACTGATATAAGGCTTAGGAACAACAAGGGAGTATGGATCCAATGGAATTGTAGCCTTCACCAATTATGAACTTGTGTGCCACCAAATAAAAGATGTGTACTAAGTAAAAAAGGAGAAGTTAAAATAACTGCATGGAGAAGCAAAAAATACTGCTAGTCAATTTCAATCATTTACCATAAGTCATTGTGCAAATGTTAATAGGACGTCCAGTGATCTATTGTATGGGGCAATTCTAATTCAATATTTGTGTGTGAAAAATGAATTGGTGTCAAGAAGCTCTCGATCAGAATTTATTGATGGACATTGTGAGATATCATTGATATGTGTGTGTTTTTTAGTTATGAATGTGGTGTTTTTAATGACCATGTGTTTCTTTCAATACTATACTAAGTGTGCCCCCACTATGTAAGCACAACTTGGTGAGCTAACATGTTTTAGAAATTTTTTTATTTAATTCTCTAAATGTTCACTTTAGCATATTTGTTTTTATTTTTGAGTATATTTGAAATGAAGAATTTACTCCAAATAATTTTTGAAGGAAACCCTTGGATAGTTTACATTATTTGTCTTATTAATTTTCTGAATTCTTATCTTTTTAAATAGTAATTTTACAGATTTTTAAATGCATGAGGTAAATGGGTTTTTTTAATATCATGTCGCTATTATATAATATATTTATATATATAATATTAATATATATATATATATATATATACTATATATATATACTATATATATATATATATATATTATATAGATATAGATATATATATATAGAGAGAGAGAGAGAGATGGAGAACGGAGAGAGAGAGAGAGAGAGAGATGTCCTTGATATGGATCGACGGTCTAGATCATCACATGAGCAGTCACCACTTGATTCTTCAAGGTGTAAACGTGATATAGCATCAACTGAGTCTCATGCATCGACTAAAGGGCGACTTTCTATGCATGATGACGAGATTGTTCATGGGTCAAGGATAGTATTAGATAAATCAGGGGAGGGTCATCATTCGTTACATCATCATCATGGTATATATATGTTCATGTGCAAGTTATTGAATGATATTCGTAGAATCATATGTACATACATATTGAATTGATTTTTTTCAATTTAGCTTTATTAATTTATAATAAATTCGATCTTTTTTAGGAACATCTCCTACTAGGTCGAAGAGAGTATCATATTAATCAACGGAGGGCAATAATTCACATCATCATTGTATGGTATATATATGTTTATGTGCATTTACTTAAATGATAAATAGCTAGAATCATATGTACACACATATATTGAATAAAAGCATATATTAATTTATTATAATTTCTATTTTGTTTTAGAAGCATCTCTCACTAGGTCATCGTGTGAGGGTGATCAACAAGCTCAATAACTCATGTACTTGGGTGTGATGGTGCTCAACCATCTCAAAGTGGTCATGAATCTCAATCGGATCATTGTGATCCTCATAATTTTGGTAAAAGATATAATTTGTTTTTTTTTATATTAAAACAAATTTGTGCATGTAAATGAATTGTATGTACATATACGTGTACATGTCTATCTTGCATGTGTATACATGAATTCACATGTTTTAATATTATGTAATTAATATTGAAGTAGGGGGTGAAAATGTTAATTGAATTCAATGTAGGCGAAGTAAGAAAATTATAGAAGAAGACCATACACCAACTACCACCTATCCATCTGATATTCTTAATGAGCTTCCCCAAGAAACAAATGGCCAACAATGTACGTTACAGAGGTGCATAGCTCATTATTCAAAATTGAAGAAATATCTTGTGAATTTGGAGCTCCCTATAAAGAGTCGACAAAGCTTAGAAATAGTTGTGCACTCTCTAAGTTCATTGCTTGCTATTTACAATAACTTTGTGCCAACAATTGATTTCTTTATAGATATGATGAGGCGTAGAAAGGAAACAGTGACAGGTCGTAATAAATGGGTCGAGGTAAGTAGAAGGGTTACAAAAGCACATGTCAAGCCTATGTTTAATTTCAAAGAAGGGCCAAAAAGTAATATGTTCAAGGTGAAATATTTCAAGCACCATGAAACAACCCACCATTTGTATAATAGGTTCCTTGTAGTGTATAGAAAGATGCCATGGAATGACAAGATTCCACATTATTTTGCAAAAAAAAAATTGTAGAATCCCTTTTGGATATGAAACCTGATTATACTGACCTTCCATCTGAATTGTATGGTACTAGAAGAGGTCATACATGTGAACATAAGGGTACATTAAGGGATACTAAATTACCTCATCCTTTGCCACCTTTAGTACCTCAACCTCCACATCTGGTAACTTTGCGGTCAGAGATGGACGCCACTTATCAGATTAGTCTAGAAGCAAGGGATGCCATTATAGACAACATATAGACTGCATTGGCTAGAATTGATGTCAGTCTAAATCAAAAAAGAGCATGAGCTGATGCATGTGATAATTTTGTATATACATAAGATGAGGATATAAATCATATGAATATTGAAGATGTTGAAGTATATGCAAAGGCTTGTCATGATGGTTGGAAATACCTAATTGGTCATGAGGAAAGGGGCATGGGATCGATATGTGTTAATGTTTAGGGTGGATATTTTAATGTAATGTATTGTATGTGTTAATGTTGATTCATATACATTTTGTAATCTTTTCAGATATAATCTAACACGAATGTATCATATGTCCACCATTTGCAATTAAGTCATTTGTTCAATGAAAATTTAGATAATATCACGGTCTTGGGTTCAGGTTCCAATCAAGATATGTTGATAGATGTTAGTTTTTTTTTAAGAGTTCATGTTGATACTATTAATTTACCTTTATTATATCGATATTGTGAATATATATTTGTAAAAGAAATAATTGCATATATAATTAAATGTTAACAAATTTTGATTCCATCTAGCGTTCTCGACATAGAGCCACTCTCTTCCTCCCTATTAGGAGATGTGTTAAATATTTTCTTGTCACAAGTATCGAATATTTCACTTTTTTTTTGTTATAAATTGAAGCAAGTTTCATTAAAAAATGAGAACTATATCTTATAGTTTTAAAATTTTAAAATTTTGGTTTGTGGAGACAGTTTCCCTTTTGCAGGGACATTAGCGATGGAGTAAGCTATGTGGATAGGATCATCTAAACAACTTTAAAAAGTTGTAAAAAAAAAAAAAAATTGCGAATTTATGCATTTTCATGTGAAATTTTAATTTTTTAATATAAACA
>APFE031529434.1:0-12397 GCA_000404065.3 Pinus taeda | reverse complement strand
CACCATCATATTTCTCACACTCGCAGAACCACTCTCTATGGGGAGTGAAGTGAAAGGATGCACCTAAGTCAATCAACCATGCCTCATGATCTACATGTGTACTTGAAGAAACCAGGTACACATCTCCACCTTCATCTGAGGTGGTTTTCGGCTCTGTAGAAGGAGCTTCATTAGATCCATTTCGTTTGTCAGGAGCTTTAGATTTACAGTCCCTTTTTTAGTGCCCTTCCTTTCCACATTTCCAGCACACCACCTTTACAGGTTTTCTTGGAGATTTAGATCTCCCTTTAGATTTAGATCTCCCACTCGATGACTTATTTTTGTTTTTTTTTTTCTGGGACCGTCCTCGTACAGACAAGGCATCACCATTTTGGCTCTCCATATTTTTCCATCTCATCTCCTCCGTCAGCAAGGATGAGACTATTCCATTAAACTGTAAGGCAGTTGCACTGCTACCTATTTCAATAACTAGACTATCCCACGAATCTAGTAGAGAACACAACAAACTGATGCACTTATCTTCATATAAAATTTTAATATCAACAGATAATATCTGACTTACCATAGTATTAAATGTGTTCATATGCTCTCTCATTGAGTCTCCATCTTTCATCCTTAGGTTATACAGCTTTTTTCGTAGGAACAATTTATTCACCAGAGACTTAGATTGGTAGAAAGTCCCTAACTTGTCCCACAATGCCTTCATCGTAGCTTCCCGTTATACATTCAAAAATACTAAACTTGAGACACACAATCATATTGTGCTCTTTTCCTTCCAATCCAACTTCTTCGATTGTTCATCGGACACTCCCGTTGGTTTAGTACCTGGATCTGCCGTGATCCACTGATCTTTATCCACAAACAGATCTTCCATCTTGAGTTTCCATAACTCAAAAATCTGACCATTAAATCTCTCAATCTCTATCTTTCCACTACTCATCATCTTCTTTCACCACCAAAATTGATCCCGCAGATCTCCCACTGAACAAGGTCTAGCACAGGCCCGAGCGAAACCCCTTAGCAACAAAGGCGTCCCCTTGAAGCCAAAACAGATCTAATACCAAATGTAGGTTTTAACCCCGTACAAAAATTACCTGCATACGAATTCTAAAACTTAGAAAATAAATAATAGCAAGAGAATAACACATAAATCAAATATACACTAAGATTTTCCCCTGGATCCCAAAACTGGGATTACCAGCTTGATTTTTCATTATGTTCCTTTCAATGTTATAATACATATTTATACATTCCAAAGCATCCAATACCATGGACCGAAAACCATCGCATCCAAAACCATGTGTGAAAACCATGCACAAAACCATAGGTAGGTCCACCCAACTTAATATAGAGTCCAAAAAAAATTTCCTCGGGGTGTTCGCCCAAACCCTGTAGAGGGGAGCTACCCGCCCCCCTCAAACCCCCTAGACAGGGGGGGCTGCTGCCCCCTCTGTGACCCCCCCACTACGCAATCGGCGCAACAAAGGGAGGTCTCCGCCCCCCGATTAACTAGGTTATCTAATCATGGAAAGAATATATCGCAACCCAACACAAATAAACACAACATATGTGAAGAACATACCCAAATGTTACAATATGATCAACATAACCTATCATCACAATGCGACATGCAAAGCCTGGTATGAACATAACCTAACTAAAAAATACTGTATGAAAAACATACTCTGCCATCCTAAAGTGAAAAACATAATCTGACATCATAATGTGATGAACAAAACTCAATGTCATAATATCTCATCCTATTGATGGTGCTCAATACTATCAACATATAGGAGGTCTCCCCAATGTGGTCTCAATTCGACCTCACACCATTTGGAGTAGGAGCCCCATCCAGAGTATCGACTTGGCCACCATAACCCTAATCTTTGCCTTGTTTTCAAGGTATAACATAATATATTACATGCATATCCTTTGAAATCGGCAAGTAAGTTGACATTATGAAACACAAATTGTAACACGTAAAAGGAGACTTTTATGAGGGGAGTCTAAAGAGTAAGTGTTTGTAATAAAAGTTATAGTACTAACCTAAGAGAGGCACACAAGAGCAATGAAATATTTTTTAGTTATCTAGCGAAATAGTTCACATAGACACAATGATCATTAAAGAAACCACAAGACACATTCAACAAGATGAGTATGAAAGAAAATGAAATAGTTCAATTTATTTAGTATGTATGAACATAACACATACTAAAAACATATAAATAATAGTCTTACAATAGTCACAATACATACATCAAAATATGTTGGCTCAATGTGCTCCTGATAATTAAGTGAAAGATCCAAGTAAATGGTTACAATGGTGAGCCACTAGCTCTAGTAGTGGAACATTAAGTCACTTATTGCTTCTTCAAGGAATGATCTTCTCTCCTATGTCAAGCTAGAGAAGCCAAATCTATCTCTCCAAAGATGAAGCCTCCAAAAGGAATTTGCTTGAGTTATGAGGCTTCTTTTATAATGAGAGGAAGGACCTTTCATCTCCCCTTATGACTCTTCAGCTATCCTCATGAATCTTCGAGTCCTAAATTACTTTTCAACTTCTATAAGGCTCTTTTTTCGACATGTGACTTTTCATATTCCAAATCTGACTCTTTCACTTCCACACATTACATTTTTTCATTTTCCTTAGATAATACATCATTACATAAAAAAATGATGTGGCAAGACACATTGGCACATATGACATTGTGATGACACTTGCATAGGCTTGATTTGGCATTGATGACATAGGACTTCATGATGATGTGGAAATGCCAAGCTACTCTCTTATTGCTTTATATTCAACTTCACCATCCAAGGGGTCTTGGATCATCATTGATACCTTCTTAGTCGTCATGGAATGCCATCAATCTGTCTTAGTTTAGGATGTGGTTCATGTCTTCATGATGGTTCTTCTTTGTGCTTCTTCCTTGCAAGTGCTTCTTTGCTCCTTCTCCTTGGTTTCTTCCTTGAGAATTGATTTGAACTTAAATAGGGAAAAAAAAATTAGAAATATAACCATAAATACAAATATGAAGAAGAAATAACACTCCATTTCATTAATATCAAATACTGAAATAAGCTTACAAACAGAATGGAAATAAACTAGCTCACGTGATGGTGGCTTATCTCTGAGAAGAGAAGTGACCACTATAGGCCTTTAAGCTGTGTTACAATGAGGCTCAAAGGCCTATTTATTATTTAGAAATAAAGGAAAATGCTAAACATCCAAAAACCTGACCCTAGGAGATGAAGCACCAAAACTATGGGCCCCTGTTACAGATCCATCTGAGCACATCACTCCCATCATTCAGATCAGTACTATTAGGGCTCATCAAACCCTAATTCAGTTGCTACATGCCCTAGAAAAGTCATCACTTTGAATGCCTCCTTCCTTGAGAGTTTCTTGGCCTGAAGCCCTGAAGAAGTTCCTTCTTGAGGGACCAACACAGCCTTGGTTAGGGGTAAGTGCACTTCAGTGCAGGTAGGTCCATGTTAGGGTGCATTTCAGAGCACTTAGGCCACTTTGACCTGCGTTGGGCGAGATTGAGCGAAATCCTCATAAGGTTCTGGGAATATTCTTATCTTATGGAGCCTTCTAGAAGATTCCCACACTTATCATCTCTTATGAGCTCGAAATTGGATAGGGAATGAGTTAAGTAACCTCCTATCCTCTCATCCCTTCCTCCATGGAAACTGACTCTAAGCTTGCAAGGCCATTCAATACCCTCACTTATAACCAAACCTCCTCCATTTTCCTATAAATTAAGAACTCATCTAAGTAATCAGGGGTTGGAATTTGAGAATTTGTAAGGAGATACTATTGGCGTGAGGTTTGAGATTGTAAGAAAGTATTGTTATGCTGTCAGAGTGTTGTGCTTTTGATGTGATGTTGGTTGGAACTCAAGCTAGAGGAGTGACAGTGGATCAAACTTCATGGTTGTAACTCTTCCTTCTACTTAATAAAGTTGTTTACACCTTTTCCCATATTCTGTCTTTATGTATGATGATTATATGTGTAAATTCTTTCGATTCCATTTGCTTATAGTAGATAGATCTCTTGCTTTGATTTGTTTTTCTCCTCTGTTTATGATTACAGGTACTCGTTGAGTGGATCAAGTTCGAGAAGGAGTGATGGGAGCCATACAAAGGAGAAAAAGGGAAAGCGAAAGATAACAGGTAGGTCCCTTTTCTTATTTATCTTCTGTATAAAAAGGTTAAGCGCTTTAATTCTGTTGTTCTAGGTGTAGCTACCCACCTAGGGAAATTGTATTTATCCGTAGATGCAAATTTCCACATAACAAATTGGCGATGCCACTGGGGAATGATCATCGTTCTAGGTAGTTTACCTCCATCCCAGTATACCCTAATATACTTTACTTGCTTCAATTGATCTTGTTTCAGACTTTTGAAGTGTTTTTTGGTAAAATTTGTGCTTGAAAGCTGCTAGGATGGCCTCTCTAGCACCAGCGCAGGTTTGGTCAAGAGACAGAGTGCTGCAGAGTACCCTTGGCTTGAGGACAGTTCTTTGAAGCGCACTGTCTCCATTCAAGGCTGCGCTGATCCTCCTTAGGTCAAAAATCCCTCCTTTGACTTGATTTTTCCCAAATTTCCTTCTGTTTTTGTTTGCTAAAAGACCAATGATGCTTGTGTCTCTAAAATCAATTTTTGTTTCCTTTGCTAGCCGTACTTTGTCCTTGATTCCTTAGTGTTTCTTAAATGATTTCTTTATCACTATCAATTCATTGTTAAAGTTAGTTTATAGCCGATTAACATTTATTCAAAAGAAAGTGTCGTAAAAGTCTTCATTTCTTTCGAAAAAAGAACTGTCGTAAAGTCTTCGTTCTTGCAAAAAGATTGATTGATTGTATGTGCATTAGTTTCCTTTTGTTCATTTCAAACATTAAGGGAATTGAAAAGAAAAACTTGCATTGTGCATTGAAAAAGTTTGAGTGTGCTCATAGGAATAGTTTAGGGAAATTGCATTAGATGTGCTCTTTGCTCCTTGATTAAGAGAATTTGATTGCTCTATCCCTATTAGCTAAGGTTTTCATTGTTTAAATTGAATGAAAAGAATTCTTATCATATTAGTTTCATTCTAGAAATTTCAAAGACATCGTGTGGTGAACCTTGAAAGGAAAATTCTTAGTCAATATCAACTTAAAATTAACCTCAATTAACCTAATGGAGCATTGTCACCTAACGCAAAACATTTAAAGGTTCTAGGCTAGAGACGTGTTCCGGTGTCGTAAAACATAGCAGCTATTGCTAACTTGTCTACGATACATTCTGAGTGCGATACCTCATTCCACATATGTGAGTATATCGTAGCTCGTCCACATACCTTCGGGTATATAGGGCAGTGTTACAGTACATAAAGTATAAAGGAATGCTCTCACTGTGCAGCTTCACATTAGACAACGCTAATACAGATTGGGTCTCCACGTACTTTCATGTATATATGGGAGGGCAACGCTAGGTTTCTATCCATCCTTAGGTAACCAAGTCAACTGCCTTGTACACTGTGATACACCGAACACAACATTCGGGGAGATTGTCTACCCATACTTCTCGGTTCGCCAGGAGGTATTCTTCAGTTCACAATTGCTGGGTAAACCTTTTTCCTAGCTTACCCCTTTTTGCTTATTTCTTTTTTGTAATAAAATCAATCAACAATCATGGAGGAACATCAACCCTTACCCCATCATTTGTAGAGAGCAGCGAGTAAACTGCCTTTACTGCCTGAAGCTACACCTATCCAATCAAAGCGGTCTCATTTGACTGAATCCAGTACTTCACAAACTTATGGTTCTTCATATGAATTACTAGAAACACCTATACCGGTAAGTACTATGACCCTAGTTACTCCTACAGTTACTGATACATATGTTATTAAAGTGGAATCTCCACAATTACCTAAGGAAACTAGAACTGAATCTGGTGAAACAGTAACCCAAGTTGTTCAACAACAAGTTGATTCCCAACCCGAAGTTGTTCAACAAGAAATTACTTTTGAACTTGAATCTGTTCAACCAGAAGCTGATCCTGAACCTATCACTGTTCAATCAAAAGTTACTTCTGAACCAAAAGTTGTTCAAGAGGCCCAACTTGACCTTTTTCTTTTACCAGAACATTTGGATCTTGAGGTTGAATAATCATAAGTTGTTACCATACAGGAAGAAGATCAACCAGTACATCCTCAGACATCCGTAACTGTCGAGACTTCCTCTTTATCTCAGGAACAAATACTGGAAATCTATTATGGACCTGACGGTGAAATCCTTCCACCTGGTTTGATTTTGATAGAAGAGGAACCTGAGGTAGAAATACCCAGAACTCCATTCCATTTTGGAAATGGACTTTATCTTTATCCTCATACTCCTCATTTTACTGCTCCTTTTGATCTTCATTACCTTCAGACACCCATTGATTCGTTAGGAAATTTATTTGGACATTTGACTATAGTAGATTCAACATCCCAGACAGTACCATCTGTTACAGCTACGAAAGAATCTTCTGTTGCAACCTCTTCAATGTTTACTACGACACCTGAGTCACACTTGTATGGTGTTCCGTTCATCCCATCGAGTTACCAATCTTTATCTGGAACCCACTTAGGTGTTGCTTCTAGTACTTGGTCTTCCCCAATGTCCTCTATAGGAATTTTATCTAGTTCCTCATTAACAGATACTGAACAGCTAGACCCAACAAGTCAATATCAAACTGGTTCATCTGGTTACCATCCTATGTATCCGCTTTACACTAGACTACCCCCATACGGAGAACAATATGCACAATCTCCTTATCCTCCATTTTCTAGGGGACAACCATATGTTGGTATGTTGTCATCTTTAGGTCAGCTTGGAATGACTGTCTGTCAGTCGCAGCCAACAATGGACGTTCAACCTAGGCTTGTGTATCCATCACAACCTATGCAATATGTCTCATCCATACCTACAATTCTTGTTGTTACAGCTTTACACAGTCACAAGCTCAGATTGTTGTATCTCAACCTGTGGAAGCTGGTCCTTCAACCTCAGACCCCCAAGTTTCAGGTGTATAGATTCAACCTTCTCGGGCAGTATTACAACAACCACTTATGCCTAGAGTGCAACAATCTCATGCTAGTTTACCTTTTACTAGAATGACTTAGAATTACACTGGTTTAGTGTATTCAAAACCTGGTCAAGCTTACATTAGTGGGCAACAACCGTTGTATCAACAACAACAATAGTTGGTTCAACAGCCTTGACAGCCCCAATATCAACAGCAACAATTCGAGCAATACCAACCTCATTTTGGACTTGGTCAATAAGCCTTTTCTAGGTTTGGTCAACAACAAGTTTACCCAGATCCTAGTCAACAAGCCTATGTTGGGTTTGGACAACATCAAATGTATCCTGGTCCTCAACAACAACCCTACACCGGATTTTCTCAATAGACTTACCCTTATCAAAGTTACCACCAGCAAATGCCTTATGCTGGTATGCAAGGGCCTATTGCCCAGGCAATCCCATCATACCCTAGATATGCTCAACCTGAACTCAATAGATAGCTACCTTTCATTGCAACACTTGAGTTACTGGATCTAAATTGGCTCACCAATGACCCAATTCTTTATGCACCTTGGTGGCCGGTGATTCCTCATAAGTTACCTTCCGATATTTCGAAATTCAATGGAAACCCTGGCGAAGACCCATCCAACCATGTCATGAATTTTCATTTATGGTGTTCATCAAACTCCTTGAATGATGATTTAGTTAGACTACGTCTTTTCCAGAGAATGCTTACTGGTTCGGCTGTGAAGTGGTACATTGAGTTACCACGAGCTTCTTTTGATAACTTTACAACCTTAGCTACCATGTTTTTAACCCACTTCTAGTTACCCATACGATATGAAACTAGAACGGAACTATTAACCAACTTTAAATAGACTATTTCTACTCATATCTCTGATCATATTCGTGAGTGGCATCGTCGTCGTCGAATGGTTAAAACTTATGTTCCTTATCAGCTCTTAGCTGAGTGGTTTATAAAATCCTTTTTGCCATCAATCACCGAGGATGTGGTGAAAGGTGGATTTGTCACTGAAGAGAAAGTAATTTCTCGTACCCAATATTTGTACTTGATTTATACATAGCCTGGCACACTCTATGACAAGATTCTGAATGCACCCTGACCAACTTTCACTGTTCCTCCACCAACATTGAGTAAGGACTCTCATGCCGGTGACGGTGTGATTGGTTCTTCGAGCACACAAATGACAGGTAGACCTTCCGATCAAACACTTGCCATTTCCAATCAAAGTTCAAATGCATCTGACAACACTCTTGCTTTCGAAATCAATGTCAAATCATCTGACAAAGGCAAGAATGAAAAGCAACCAAGAAGCAAGAAGAAGCGGAAAAACAAGAAGAAAAAAAATAATCCCCCTCAAGAGAAATCATCTGACTCCTGTTCTTCAGCTGGGAAACCTTGTTACCCATATTTAATCTGTAACGTTGAGCACTTTAAGCGAGATTTTCCTCACCACTCTAAAGTATCAAAGCTTTTGAAGACTTCTAATACATCTGTAGTGTTTACTGATCCTTTTTCGAACCCGGAGACACATATGGTACTACAGACCATGATTCCACTTCCCAAGTACTTATGTTATCCACCTCTAACCCTAAAAATGATATTTTGGTGTCAGAACGAAGTAAAGATTATGGAAATCAACCATCGTCATCGAATAACCAGGCTGATCAACCTAATCCTTTGACTTCAACTTCGTCTGATCCTATTCCACCACCTATTACACCAGAGTTAACAATAAAACAACCTAAGGGAGTTGTACATAAATCTACATTTAACCCTCGAGCTCGAGCTGCAAAGAACTATAACATAGTAGAATATTTGGCTCAGTCACCTTCTGCTATGTCAACACTTGAGGTGCTTAAGAATTTTCCCTCCCAAAAGCAAGATTTGTTGTCAGCAATTGGTGGAATCGATCCAATTTATTCCAATCTTCTGGTTTTCAACCATGTGGGTTATACGCCATAGTTACCAACACAATTAACATTCCTGATTCAAGTAAATGCCTTGAATAAACTTATTCACCAAACCATTATTGACGAGGGGGCATCTACTTGTATTATGTCTATGAATTGCTGGAAAACACTTGGCTCACCACCTTTGTCACGTTCACCAACAATGTTAAAAGCTTTTGACGGTTGCACATATACGCCTTGTGGAATCTTGAGTAATCTGCAAATTGAACTAGGGGAGAAAACAATAACTGTTGAAGTTGAGGTTGTTAACGAACCCCTTGACTACAACATTTTGCTAGGAAAACCATGGGTTTATGCTATGGCTAATGTGGTTTCAACATACTTTCATACGATTTCATTCCCTCATCTGGGTGGAATCACAGTTATCAATCAACTCGCCTTCTTCACCTCTAGTTCAGAATCTACTACAAGCATTCGGTTAGTTAACAGACCCCCGCTCTCTCTTCAAAACATTGGTGTAGGTCTCTTCAAGGATTCTTCCCTAATGGGTACTTTTTCACTACCACCACCATCAAATATGGCGGAAGTGGAAAAAGTTGAGACTTGCAACATGATATCTTCCACTTCATCTGACTTAAGGAAGATTACCAATAGTTTTGAAGTTGATAGTAATAATGAAATCATGTTGCTAAGCCCTATTAATCTTGCATAGAAATCAATCTTTCTAGCTTGCGCAGCGAACCCAAATCCATCTTTGCCAATTGTATGGGTAGATCGTTCATTAGAGTATGGTACTTCCTCTAATCCTTTTTAACGTATATTTTCTATTGATGAAGGAATCATTCAATCATATTGACGGAAGAAGAACCATGGGAAGATTATCATCATTGTTCCCATCTTACAAATCACATAAAAGATTTTTCAAATGAAATTAATCACCCTTCGGTTGTCGATTTCCTTTCACACTCTGTTTTCATAGATATAGTAGATTCCGAGCGAAGCTTGTCAAATATCGAAGAAACTGTTTCTATCAATATTGCAACCAAACCTAAAGTTGTAGAAAACATTCATGTTGGTAAATCTTGTTCTCCATCAGAACTTGATATTTACCATGCTCTCTTTCGTGAATTTTGAGATATATGTGCATGGTCATATGAGGATATGCTAGGTATTGACTCTAGTATAGTTGAACATGAAATCAAAATGTATCCTGATGTCAAACCAGTGCGACAGCGCCTCCATCCTATTCATCCAAAGAAGGCTGCTGCCATTAAAACAAAAGTTGAAAAATGTTTGCATGCTAGTTTCATTTACCCTGTTCCTCTTACTAATTGGGTTTCCAATATTGTTCCTGTCATGAAGAAACAAGGGACAATACGAGTGTGTGTCGATTACAGGGATGTTAATCAGGCTTGTCCAAAAGACAATTATCCCACTTCCTTTATCGACCAGATTATATATGAATGTGCCGGATGTGAAATATTTTTTTTTATGGATGGATTTTAAGAGGGAAATGAACTATCCCTTCCATGACATCATGTTTGGTGTGGAGCATGATTATCATCCTAATTGAGAGGTCTTTGTTTCTAGTCAATCTGGGCCGTTCATTAGGTGGATGATCTGACGGTAGAATTTATGTTTAGTTTAGGGTTTTTTGCCCTAGAAGGCAACCCCTCTTTTGTATGAGGGTATTGTATTGAGGCTATTGAAAATACGTGTATTCTCAGAGCGAGAAACAGATAGGTGAGACTGTGAGAGAAAACAGAGGATATTACAGCGGATCTGCTGTAGGTTGTGTCTCTTCATTTTGTTGGATAATAGAAAGGAAGGACTGGTTGTCTGGGGTGGACGTGGCCCAGACTGGGTGAACCAGGTATATCTGTGTCTCTTTGGTTTTATGTGTTTGTGTTTTTTTTTGCATATTATATGTCTTGCATTTCTCTGTCATATATAATATTTTTCTAACAACTGGTATCATAGCTGAAGGCCTATTTCGTTGATAAACTTGTAGGAAAGAAGGGTTTCTCATTCGAGTGGGAGCAATGGCAGAAGATGGTAAGTTTAGGGTCGAGAAATTTGATGACCAAAACTTCCTACTGTTGAAGATGCAAATGGAAGATTATTTGTATCAGAAAAATATGTACCTACCTTTGAGCGGAAAAACAAAGATGTCGACGAGTATGACAGATGAGGAATGGAAAATTCTCGATAGAAAGGCACTCAGAACAATACGGTTGTGCCTCGCAGTGTCGGTCACCTTCAAAATTTCGAAGGAAACAACGACAGAGGGTTTGATTCAGGTGTTGGCGAAACTATATGAAAAACCCTCGGCTTCAAACAAGGTATTTCTTATGAAACGGTTATTTAATATGAAGATGTCGGAAGGTGGATCTGTTGTAGACCATTTAAATTATTTTAATACAGTTACAAGTCAGTTAAGTTCTGTAGGGGTTAAATTTGATGATGAAGTTAGAGCCCTTTTATTTTTGTGCTCATTGCCAGAAAGTTGGAATGGTTTAGTAATGGCCATTAGTAACTTTGTTTCTAGATCTAGTACTTTAAAGTTTGATGATGTTGTCGGTGCTATCCTTAGCGAGGAAATGCGATGGAAAAGCTCTGGTGAGACATAGGTAATGCTTTTGGTGCAGAGTCTAGGGAAGGAAGAAGGAAAGAGGAAAGAGCTCAAGATTCACTATAAATCTCAAGGAAAGGTTGACCAAGCCAGCGGGGATAGTGTGCTGGAAGCGGAGAAAGGACACTTAGAGAAGACGTAGATCTCGAAAGGGAAAAAAGGAGATTCAGCGCAAGAAACAATCATGAAGAAAATGTGACAAGTGAGGTGTTAAAGATGCTTTGATTCTTTTTTCAAAATATTACTGATTCCTGGTGGTAGATTCAAGAGCCTCATTCCATGCCACACCTGATAAGAAATATTTTCATGACTATGTTCAAGGAGATTTTGGACAAGTTCGTTTGGGTGATGATAAACCTTGTAAAATTGTTGGAATGGTTAAGGTTCTTGTAAAACAACAGAATGGAAACCATTGGCTACTAAAGGAGGTAAGGCATGTTCTAGATCTGAATTTAAACAGGTAGTTAGGCAGTGAAGGTTGTGTGACAACTTTCACAGATAAAGCTTCGATGGTCACCAAAGGAGCCCTAGTAATACCAAAAGGTGAAAAGGTTTGGACATTTTATTTATGCAATGGTATTTCTAACTCTTTTAATGCTTTAACTTCCAAAGGAGCAGATGCATCATTATGGCATCATAGGCTCGGACACATGAGTGAGAAGGGGATGAAGATTCTTCACTCAAGGAATTTGTTCCCGAGTTTGAAGAATGTTGATTTGGACTTCTGTGAGAATTGCATTTATGGAAAACAGAAGAGAGTCAGATTTCTCAGAGT